>ML279528.1:30467-122847 GCA_005239495.1 Nicotiana undulata
CCTCCCCCCCCCCCCTAGAAACATCCGTCCTCGATTGTAGGGTTTATGGGGAGCCTAACTCATTGTGGATTCCAACAGATATTTTCGGCCGAGATTTCCCCTATAAAATGGATACTAGACAAACTTGCAAGTAGTTAAACCCAACGTATTGCCTTGCAATGCTATGCAAAGCATTATGGTTATGTACATTATCTGCATATCACCATTGTGTATTAAGGAAGAGTACTTTCAAGCTATTGCATACCTCAAAGAGTTGTTTCACCTTCTAATGTGTCATGCGTCCCCTTGGCATCCTTGTTATCTTGAATCTAGAACAAGTAAGGGTATTTAGACTTCATCTGTTCTTCTGCATCCCATGTAATTTCTTCCCTGTTCTTGTTCCTCCATAATAATTTGACGGAAGCTACATCCTTTGTTCTTAGCTTGCGGACTTGTCGATCTAATATAGCTACTGGCACTTATTCATATGATAGATCCTCTGTAACTTGTACATCTTTGGTAGGGACGACCTGATAAGGGTCTCCAATACATTTCCTCAACATAGATACATGGAATACTGGGTGGACAAATTCCAATTCGGATGGCAATTCTAACTCATAAGCAACATGTCCAATTCGTCGAAGAATTTTGTACGGACCGATATACCGCGGACTCAACTTATCCTTCTTCCCAAAATGCACACCCTTCATCTGCGAGATCCTAAGGAAAACCCAATCACCAACCTCAAACTCCAGATCACGACGTCGGACATCAGAATAAGACTTTTGCCTACTTTGTGCCGTCCTCAGCCGCTCTTGTATCAGTTTCACCTTCTCAATGGCTTGGTGAATCAAATCTAGCCCATATAGTTCTGTTTCACCGACTTCGAACCATCCAAGTGGTGATCTACATCTCCTCCCATATAGTGCCTCGTACGGGCCATTTTAATACTGGAATGGTAGCTATTATTGTAGGCAAATTCTATGAGTGGAAGATGGTCATCCCAATTCCCCTTAAAATCCAGAACACATGCTCGTAGAATATCTTCAAGTGTCTGAATGGTTTGTGGATGGAATGCAGTGCTGAGATTCACTTGTGTTCCTAAACCCTTCTGAAAAGACCTCCAAACGTTAGCTGCAAATGGCGCTCCTCGGTCTGATATAATAGATATCGGTACACCATGAAGCCTAACAATCTCCTTGATATACAACTTTGCATAATCTTCAGCTGTGTAAGTCATCTTAACAAGCAGAAAATAGGCATATTTTGTAAGTCGATCAACTATCACCCATATGGAGTCAAACTTATGATAAGAGCGAAGTAATCCAATAATGAAGTCCATATTAATCACCTCCCATTTCCAGGTCGGAATCTCTATGTTCTGAAGCAATCCACTGGGTTTCTGATGTTCGATTTTTACTTGTTGACAATTAGGACACTGGCCACAAATTCTGCAATAGACTTTTTCATGTTATCCCACCAATACTGCTCCTTAACATCATGATACATCTTTGTCGAGCCAGGATGGATGGAATATCGGTATTGATGAATCTCAATCATAATCTTCTCTCTCAACCATACCACATCAGGCACACAAAACCGGCCCTGGTATCTCAGTGCCCCATCTGCTCCGATCTCAAAAGCCGTAATTTTAAACTGTTGAATTCTCTCTCTCAATCGTACTAAGGTAGGATCTTCGTATTGCCGTGCTTTTACCTCGGCTACCAAAGATGATTCTGATGTATTTTGTACAGTAACCCCTTCGTCATCAGAGTCTAAAATCTAATTCTCATATTGGCTAGCTGATGAAGCTCTTTAGTCAACCCCTGTCTACCTGCCTCAATGTGTACTAAGCTTCCCATTGACTTACGACTGAGAGCGTCTGCCACAACATTGGCTTTACCGGGATGATACAATATCTCGACATCATAATCTTTCAGTAATTCAAGCCACCTACGCTGCTTCAATTTCAACTCCTTCTTCTTGAAGATGTATTGTAAAATCTTGTGATCTGTGTAGATATCAACATGGACGCCGTATAAGTAGTGTCGTCATATCTTCAAAAGCATATATTACGGCAGCCAATTCCAAATCATGGGTAGGGTAATTCTTTTCATGCTTCTTTAATTGTCTTGATACATAAGCAATCACCTTCCCATGTTGCATCAATACGCACCCCAAACCTATACCTGAGGCATCACAATATACCACATAACCTTCTGTTCCTTCTAGGAGAGTGAGCACTGGCACAGATGTCAATCGATTCTGTAACTCCTGAAAACTTCGTTCACAAGCGTGAGACCACTGGAACTTAGTAGCTTTCTTTTTTAACTTAGTCAATGGTGCTGATATAGAGGAATACCCTTCTACAAATCGCCTATAATATCATGCTAGCCCTAAGAAGCTGCGGACTTCTGATGGTGTTGTAGGTCTCGGCCAATTCTTTACTGCATCGATATTTTGAGTGTCGACACTAATACCCTCGTCAGATATCACAGGGCCAAGGAATGCTAGTGAGTTCAGCCAGAATTCACATTTGGAGAGCTTAGCATATAACTTGCGATCCCGAAGCGTCTGTAATACTATACGCAAGTGGCCTGCATGCTCCGCCTCCGAACGAGAATACACCAAAATGTCATCAATGAATACGATCACGAACACATCAAGATAGGGCCTGAATACAGTATTGATGAGATCCATAAAAGCTGTTGGGGCATTTGTTAGCGCGAACGACATCACCAAGAACTCAAAGTGCCCATATATTTTCCGGAAGGCCGTCTTTGGAATATCCTTCTCCTTAACCCTCACCTGATGATACCCTGAACGTAAGTCAATCTTGGAGAAATAATTGGCACCCTGGAGTTGGTCAAACAGGTCGTCAATCCTTGGAAGT
Source organism: Nicotiana undulata (assembly GCA_005239495.1). Classification (NCBI taxonomy): domain Eukaryota; kingdom Viridiplantae; phylum Streptophyta; class Magnoliopsida; order Solanales; family Solanaceae; genus Nicotiana; species Nicotiana undulata. Next base: position 33,340 of record ML279528.1, read on the forward strand.
GGATACTTGTTCTTTATAGTGAATGTTTTCAACTGTCTATAGTCGATACACATATGTAACGACCTGTCTTTATTCCGCACAAACAGGATTGGCGCACCCTAAGGTGAAGTGCTAGGACTAATGAAGCCCTTATCTAGCAAGTCCTTCAATTGAGCCTTTAACTCTCGCAACTCTGCCGGGGCCATCCTGTATGGAGGAATAGATATGGGTTGAGTGTCAGGCAATACATCAATGCTAAACTCAATCTCCCTTTCAGGAGGAAGGCCTGGAAGTTCATCTGGGAAAACATTTGGAAATTCATTGACCACATGGATTGATTTTAGAGTAGGCGGCTTCGTCTCGCATCCCTAACGTGAACGAGATGATAAATGTACCCTTTTGAGATCATCTTCCTTGCCTTAAGATAGGAAATAAACCAACCTTTCGGAGTAGCAATGTTCCCTTTCCATTCGATGAAGGGTTCATCAGGAAATTGAAACCTAACCATCTTCGTACAACAATCAGCATTTTCATAGCATGAGGCCAACCAGTCCATTCCTATTATCACGTCGAAATCAACCATTTCTAATTCAAATAAATTCATCGAGGTTTGACGACTACATATCATCACTGTGCAACCTCTATATACCCTTCTAGCAATCACAGAATATCCTATCGGAGTAGATACCACAAGTGGTTTACTTATCAATTCAGGTTCAACGCCAAACTTATTAGCCACAAAAGGTGTAACATATGATAATGTAGATCCCGGATCAATCAACGCATATACATCGTAAGAAAACACAGACAATATACCTGTAACAACATCCTGAGACGCCTCCAGATCCTGTCGACCTACTAGAGTGTAGGTTCGATTTTGAGCAGCACTCAAACTCGGCACTGCACCTCTACCTCTACCACGACCTGGCAACTGTTGAAAACCCCGTGCTGGAGGTTGAACTGAGGCGGAAGAACCAGACACAGATCTAGTTGGTTGAGCCATACCACCACTTTCTATATTAGGACAATCCCGTATCATATGGCCAGGCTGTCTGCAAGAACAGCACGCATCAGAACCTCGGCGTCACAGTCCAAAGTGGGCCTTACCACACTGATCACAACGGGATGTTGAGGGTCTCGTCTGACTAGTATCCCTATGATATTGCGAGCATGATGCCCGCGAACTCTGACCAGGACTAGAATAGGTAAATCAATCATATCGAGGCCTCTGAAACTGTGGAGGAGCACTAGCTACAGGTGGCGCCAAACTCCTCGAAGACTAAGGCCTAACACTACCTCTAAAGTCATGAGAATACCCTACAAATCTCTCCATCTTATGTTGGCCCCTATCCTGCTCCCTATATGCCCTTTGCTGGCGCTTACGATCCTCTAGGGTTTGGGCATAAGCCTGAACACGGGAAATATCCATGCCCTCTACCAAGGAGGTTGTCCTGCAATTATTTATCATATATGGTCCCAACCCGTTCACGAACATATGCACCCTATCACGCATCTCGGCCACCATATGAGGAGCATACCTTGCTAAATAATCAAACTCCATGTTATACTCTCGCACACTCATATTACCTTGTCTAAGGTTCAAGAACTTATCAGCTCTAGCTCATCGTATCTCAACGGGTAAATAGTGACGAAGAAAGGCCTCAGAAAATTCCTTCTACACAGCTGGAGGGGCGTTCAAACCCCTGGATCTCTCCCAACTATCATACCAGAAAACCGCTAAATCACGTAACCGATAAGAAGCCAACTCTACTGCCTCTGTATCTGTAGCATGCATAACCCACAATGTACGATGAACCTGGTCAATAAAAGTTTGTGAGTCCTCCTTGGGGTCTGATCCGGTAAACTCTCGAGGGTATAGATAAATAAAATCACGAACTCTTGTACTATTCGATTTATCAACAGCACCGGTACTCTGCCTCTGATCCTGAGCAGCTACCAAGCTAGTCAATAACTGCACCGCACTTCGCATATCCTGGTCTGTAGGGTCAGACGGAGGAACTGGTGGTGTTGGGTTCCTCTTAATATCCTCTGGATGAGACGGAGTAGATAAGGTATGAGACGGCATCTCACTCTGAGCCTCACTTTGTCCTGCTCTGGCTTGAGGCACCTGACTGGTACCCTCTCCTGCAGCTATATCAAGCCGTCTACTAATCGCTTGCTTCCTAGTCGAAGGCATCGCTGAAAGAAAACAAGGTTAATATTAGATACGAACGCTAAAGACTCAACTCTACGCACAATCTAGATTTAGGAAGAAGGAAACAACACTAGATGTCATGTAGTATCCTGATTATAAATGTGGCGCGCTACACATCCATAATCAAGACTCTACTAGAAACGGATCATAGACAATCCCTAGGAGAGACCTTCTCTAACACCAAGTTTGTCACGACCCAAACTAGAGGATCATGACTAGTACTCGGGCCATACTTGCTGAGCACCCTCGTAGATTTTATCTAATCTTCTTATTATCTTTAAGGGCGGACGATATCAATATAAGTGGTAGATATGGATTATGAACACCAAAGAATGAAATATAATGGAATGAACATGAATAACATGGGATAACAAGACTGCCAAGAAACTACATATATGTTAGGAGCTACCACGCTTCCATGAAAGACTATACAACAAAAATCATCCGACAAGGCATACCAAATTATACATAAGTCGACACCTGTCTATGAGCCTCAAAAGGAGCATAAGTAATGTAACATAGCCTGAACAGGGCCCCGACATACCCATAATATCTATAACAAAAATGCATACCAAGACCACGGCAAGTCCGGAGAAGGGATCTCGCCTATAACCGCTGAACTGGAAAGCCTAGTGTGGTGGGGGATCTGCGTCTACCTGTCTATCAGGACCTGCAGTACGACATGCAGCGTCCACAAATAAAAAGGATGTCATTACGAATAAAGTACTGAGTATGTAAGGCAGGAAAGCATAAGTAAGAACAGTAATGTAAACGGGGATAGAGAATATACAACCTGTAACATCTGAGTACCTCTGAGGGCTACTGACATGAAATGCGTGATACATACATATATATACATAAACCTTTAAAACATCCGCCTTTGTGGGCATCATCATCATCATATCATACCCACTCGTAATAAGCTCAGTAAAAACGTACTCGGCCACGTGGAGCTCGGTAAACCCAACTGATCAGTGGTTGCACAATAGGTGCCGTACCCGGCCGACTATAGCGCAGCTCAGTAAAGTAAAAAAAAAAAATATATATATATATATATAATGCATGTAGGACTCATTGGAATCATATTCTGAACCTTTCGGAGTGACGTAAGCTCGATATTTTTCGTACACGTTATTATGACTAACTCTCCATCAAGAATCTTATAAGAATCAGGAAGTACCAACAACATTGATAACATAAGAATAATAGGAGCAACCTCAACATCAATTGTTCCATAAGAAGGGAAACAATGTAAGTACTGCTAGCTTCTAAGAGTAGAGTATCTTTGGAAGCTCGTTCATTGCATTATGTACAATCGGAGTTTCGAAAAAGAAGGAAAGGGATAGCCTCACATACCTTGTATATACTGCCCCAATCTCAAGCTATGCAATTGTCACGACTCCTTAGTCTACAATAAGAGAAACGACACTATCTTTATCCTTTAAGCGTCATAACTATTATGTATCGACCACAACCTATTTTACGATGAAACGGACAGCACCTCCCCTATATATATGACTTCACACAAGTCAAAAAAATCACCAAACATCCCAAACAACATCAATAATAATCATATTGAGCCTCCCAAAATAGTCCACACACAACCTAATCACTTCATACATAAGACGACCACAGTGGTCGTGTCAAACGACCCAGAAATGTTACGACGAATGACCAACCCACAACCCTACATCTATATGGTGTTTCTCCACACCCTTACTCCTCAAAAACTCCACAAAACAGTAGTACAACAAGCAGACCAACAGCAACACAAAACCGTCCACAAAACAGTCCGCTACAAGTGAATAACTTGAACTCGCGACTTCCGATCACCGTCCCGTGAGTTCTTACAAGTATACAACGAATTACCATGAATTTACATCAGGAAAATTGATTAAATAGAGCATGAAACTTACCTTACTTTTTGGATAACTCATCCCTTATCTTTGTTCTTCAAACTCTAGGTTTTACCCCCAATTAGAACTTGAAAGAGAGGGAAAATCGATTAGGGTTTGTGGATAATTTTTGGGAGAACGTTTGCAGGGGTTTAGGTCTGGTTATTGGTGATACATAATGAGGGTTATATTTCAGGAGATAACCCTTTAAATGGTCTCTTTGGCCGACCCGAAATTGCCTATTTTTGGTCTATCATTTAACCAAGTAGGTGACACACCTACTTGTCACCTAGCAGCTTGTACAGTCTCGCAAAAATGCCTATATCTCTCTACTCCAATGTCGTATTGATAAACGGTTTAATGCGTTGGAAACTATACTTGTAGATCTGCAATTTGGTGGGTAGATCACCATGTCATTCAAGGTGGATTGGGAGAAAAGATTAATAACATTTGACCTAAAGTTTAAGTAAAACTATGAACCTAAGTTGCGACAACTCTTGTCGACTTTTGTTTCATAACTCGTTTGACTTCAAAACTATGATACAAATATTATATGATTCAAATACCTTAAAATACTACCTCTTGAGAATATTAAGCACCCCTAGGTTTACCCAAGAATACGAGTTACAACATCCTTGATTCGTTTAACTTCTAATACTTGTTAATCACCCTTATACACTCTTATATCATTTAAGATCAATAGGATTAACTTCTTATCATTTCAAAGATAATCACTTCTTAGATTTACGTCGACTAACTTATGGCATGAACCAACGTACGTGAATATGGGTTGTAACAATTCAGTTCCCCCATCATACTCATCTCGAACTCACTGCCCATGAGCTTGGCAAACTCTTTACACAGCGAGTCTGTTGTAGCCCCAAATATGATGTCATCCACATACACCTGAACAATGATCAGGTTCCTTCCCCGTTTATATAGAAACAGTGTGTTGTCAATCTTTCCTCGAGTGAACCCATTGTCTAGAAGAAACTTTGACAATCTCTCATACCACGCTCTAGGAGCTTGTTTCAATCCGTAGAGAGCCTTGTCAAATTTGAAAATGTACTCTGGATGTACATGACTTTCAAAGCCAGGTGGTTTCTTTACATACACTTCCTCCTTGAGAAAACCATTCAAAAATGCACTTTTCACATCCATTTGGAATAAAGTGAATTCCATATGAGATGCAAATGCAATGAGAATCTGGATGGCTTTCATGCGAGCAACAGGAGCAAATGTCTCATCATAATATATCCCTTCCTCCTGATTGTATCCTTGAACAACAAGCCTCGCTTTGTTCCTTGTGGTGTTTCCATTTTCATCTAGCTTATTCCTGAACACCCACCTGGTCCCTATGATGGTTCTATCTGAGGGTCGAGGTACCAGATGCCAAACCTTGTTTCTCTCAAACTGGTGTAGCTCCTCTTGCATAGCAACAATCCAGTCTGCATCCTTCAGTGCTTCTTTGATATTTTTTGGTTCAATTTGGGATAGGAAGGCTGAGAAGGCTAGGGAGTTTCTGGTTTTGGATCTGGTTTGAACTCCGGAATCAAGAGGGGTGATTATTTTGTCAAGGGGGTGAGAGATTTTGTGTTTCCAATTTGGGACTTGGGTTTGGTTAATGGAGGAGCTTGGTACATCAGAGGGATTTCCCTGCATTCCTTGTTCCGCAACCTGTGGGGTGCCTTGCACAACATCTCCAACTCTTTCTTCAGCTTCAGTAGTAGTAATTGGAGTACCAGGTTCCTCATGTGTATTTGAGGAGGTGGTTGCACTGCCTTCTCTTATTTCCCTCATTTGACTCATCATGTCAGCTTTATTATTTGAGACATCAGATATTTCTCCATGAACCAAGAGTGGCTCATGGTCTTGATCATCACCATTTCCTTCCTTGTTTAAGGAGGGTGTCTCATTAAATAACACATGAACACTCTCTTCTACACGTTGGGTTCTCTTGTTGTACACCTTGTATTCTTTGCTTTGAGAGGAGTACCCCAAGAAGATTCCTTCATCACGTTTTGCATCAAATTTTCCAAGTTGATCCTTCCCATTGTTTAGTACATAGCATTTGCATCCAAAGACTCTCAGGTGAGTTATCTTTGGCTTTATTCCATTGAGAAATTCATAGGGGGTTTTGTTTAGGAAGGACCTGATCATGCACATGTTCACCAAGTAACATGCAGTGTTGATTGCCTCAGCCCAGAAAGTTTTTGCAATCCCACTGTCAATAAGCATTGTTCGTGCCATTTCATCCAGAGTTCTGTTTTTCCTTTAGACCACACCATTTTGCTGAGGAGTCCTTGGAGCTGAGAAGTTGTGAGTGATTCCATTTTCATTGCAAAACTCATCAAACTTCGCATTACCAAATTATGTTCCATGATCGGATCTAATGCAAGCTACCTTCAACTCCATCTTCACTTGGATTTTCTTGACAAATGCTACAAATACTTCAAATGTCCCATCTTTTGCTCTAAGAAACAGTGTCCAAGTGAATCTTGAGTAGTCATCCACAATCACGAAAATGTACTTCTTTCCACCTCTACTTGGAATCCTTATTGGACCACATAGATCCATGTAAAGAAGTTCAAGAGGTTTTGATGTGCTAACATCTTCTTTGGCTTGAAGGATGATTTCACATTTTTTCCTATGGCACATGCATCACATACTCTTTGTTTCTTGAACTTAGAGTTGGGAAGACCACGAACCAGGTCCTTCTGTATAAGTTTATTCAATAGGGAAAAGCTTGCATGTCCCAGTCTTCTATGCCACAGTTCTGCATCATCACCAATTGCCTTAAAGAATTTCACCTCACCAGCTTCCATTGATTCAAAATCAGCAACATAAATGTTCTTGTGCCTCTTAGCAATCAATACCACTTCACCAGTTACTAGACTAGTAACTGTGCACATTGGACAAGAATTCCACTTTGTTTCCTTTATCGCAAATTTGAGAGACACTTAACAGGCTGTATTTCAGACCATCAACATAGTACACATTCTCAATTGAGTGCTCAAGAGATCTTCCAACCCTTCCAACGCCGAGAATGTACCCCTTTTTTCCATTGCCAAAGGATACATCTCCTCCTTGCAGGGCTTTTAGTGAGAAAAATTCCATGGTGTTCCCAGTCATGTGCTTTGAAAATCCACTATCCATGATCCATTGCAGTCATGTTCCTCTCACTGGTCCCTGCACATAGAATTTAAGAGTTAGATTTAGGAACCCAAACAAGTTTGGGTCCCTTGTAGTTAGGAAAAGGATGAATAAGAGCTCTTCCGGTCCAAGCAAGCAAGAATCTGTTTTTCTTTGAGGGACCTGGTCCCTTCTTAGTATTCCTTTTGTCAACAAACATTTTGTTTTTCTGAACTGACTGATCCCTGGCTGGGCAGCTTTATTTGAAGTGCCTGTTGTTCCCGCAATGGGTACAAAGCCAATTATCTGGGACAGTGACATACTTGATGTGAGGGTTGTAAGGAATTTTTTCCTTTTGGAACCCAATCCCCTGCCTGTTTCCACTGTTGTTTAATTACATGGCAGTAACAGCATCTGTGGACCAGGTCCAATTCAGTGATTTTTCAAGATCAGATTTTAATTTATCCTTTTCAGCTTGAAGTTGCCTGTTTTTCTCAAGTTCACAGCACATGCTTGTTTTGACATAATTTAGTTCTTTTCCAAGCTTAATATGTTTCTCACTAGCTATCTCTTTTCCTTTCTCTAAGTTTGAAGCACCAAGTTCTAATTTAAGTTCCTCAATTGTTTCCTCATATGTCTATGATTACCACCAAAAGATCATCTCTTTCTTGCTCAACCACATTGATTTTCCTAGCTAGAGTATTCTTCTCAGTGTTCAGGTTCTCCACTGTCTCCTTTAGGTCTACTACCAATACAGTTAGATCATCTCTCTCATCTTCTGCACTATTTGTCTTTTCAGCTAGTGTTTCCTTATCCTTCTCAAAATTACTTATGGTATCTTTTAGGTCCACGACTACTACCATCAAATAATCTCTCTCATTTTCTACATTGTTGAGTCTACAGGTTAAAGATTCTTTTTCTTTCTCAAGCTCACTTATGGTTTCTTTCAAATCTACCACACACACAACTAAATCATCTCTAGACTGTTCAGTTTCTCCTAGCTCTATGATTAAAGAATATTTGTCATCAATTAGACTGTAGTAAGCATCAATAAGAACATTTTCCAAGGATATTAACTTTTTTGAGGAGTAGGATTTCAGATTTCTCTAAACATCCTTGAAGTTTACCTCAACATTTTCACCTTCTTCATCATCATCGGCCTGAGCCATTAGCGTGAACAGCGAATCATACACCTTGGCCTCATTTTCTTCTGCCATCATAGAACTGTTATCTGCTTCTGGTTCCTCCTCTGATTCACTAGATGAATCTCCCCAGGCAGCAAGAGCTTGCTTCACAACATTATCAACAGCACTCTTCCGGCTGAATCGTTTGTCGGGGACTTAGTTCCTCTTGGCAATCTTGTCAACGTTGTGCTTGTAAGGCTCCTGCTTTAGTAGTGGACAGTCCTTGATGAAGTCCCCAGGCTTTCCACACTTGTAGCAAAGATCATAGTTTCTTGATTTGCTTGAGCTACCTCTTCTTAGTATACCACCATTCCTTCGAACCATTTTTTGAAATCTCTTGGTGAGATAAGCCATGTCACCATCTTCCTCACTTGAGTTATTATCTTAAGCTTTTAGAACCAGGTTCTTTTCCCTTTTTGGTTCTCTCCTCTCACTGTATTTCCTCTTCTTCAGTTCGTATGTCTTCAAATTCCCAATCAACTCATCCATTGTCAGAGTTTGTAGGTCTTTTGCTTCAGTAATAACATTCACTTTACTTTCCCAAGAGCCAGGTAGGAAACTCAAAAATTTTCACTTGGAGAGTGAAGCTCATTGATTATAGATGCGAATATAGTATGCATCTGTTGTATAAACTCATCATCCTTCATTTGGAACAGCTCGTACTCAGTTGTGAGCATGTCGATTTTGGACTACTTAACTTGAGTTGTTCCTTCGTGAGCAATTTGCAAGGCCTCCCATATCTCTTTTGCTGATTGGCAGGCTGAGATTCTGTTTTACTCATCAAGTCCTATTCCGCACACCCAGATTTTCTTTGCATGAAATTTCTTCTCCACAGCCTTCCTATCCACGTCACTGTATTCTTTCCTTGTCTTAGGCACCAATAGCCCAGCTTCTCCTTCCTTCTTCGTAGGAACATGTGGACCGTCACAAATGACATCCCACAGTTCATAATCTTCATCCATTATAAAGTCATGCATACGAGTTTTCCACCACCCGTAACACTGACCATTGAATCTAGGAGGTCGATATGTTGATTGTCCTTCTTTGAAGTTGGGTGGAGCAGCCATTAGAGATCCTTTCTACGTGTTAACCTTTTAGAAAGAACCCGCTCTGATACCAATTGATCTAGGAAGCTGCAAACTGTAAAGAGACCTGGTCCTTTACCAGTTCCCTCAAAGATATCAACAGAGACAGTAAGTAAAAGAGGCAAGGGATTTTTACGTGGAAAAATCCCAACACAAGGGGACAAAAACCACGACCTACTCTGGTAGGATTTCAACTTCACTAACTTGTAATCTTAACTTTACAAGACACTTTGTAATGACACTCTTACAAAGACTTTAACACACTAACTTGAAATACCTATTACAAGCCACTTTGCAACACACTTATTACAAAGACTTCAACCTATGACTAACTCTAGGCACAACACAAACATAAAAGGTTTATGGTTTTGAGATTCCTAAAACTGTGCTTCTAAGAAAGCAAGTAGGATACAATGAAAAGCAAAATACAAGATTACAACTCAACTAAGGACACCTAACAACACGTTGTGGAACAGGTTCGTCTTAGTGGAGTTGTCTTCTTGTTCTTGACACACTTGACTCTTCAATGCAAGAGCAACACTTTAATGCTTGAGAGAATGTTAGTAAATGCTCAAGTGAATATTTTGTTTGTCTCCAAAAAGGATATTATATCCTTAGGACATCCCAAGAAGGATGCCCATGCTTAGTTGGTACACTTCTTAACCAATGGGAAGTGACTGATGCACTATTACTGCACTGTAGCGTGTACAGTTGCAGCATTCATTTTTCTGTCACAGCTTTCCAGTTGTAGAGTTGACATATACTTTCGTTAGTGAGAATTTTAAGGGATTAGGTCCCTAAACTGTTTCATGTGAGTTCAAATGTACACTGCACAGATTCTTGAGTTCATGCTGACTGGTTGCACTGGTTATGCATCAGGTCCTTTATCTGGTTCTTTACATAAAAGTTTGTTATATCATCAAAACAGAATACTAACCCATCACTCCTCAGAAAGGTCGAAGCCTCGAGCATGAATCTCCTCGAGGGTCTCCCTCTGAGATTGGCACTTAGCCAGCTTAGCAGTCCATTGTGCTCGGTTGGTAGCCTCCCTCAGCTGAGTTTGGGCAGCCTCGGCATCAGCTAGTATATAGCCATCGATTTGTCAGCTTGGGCCTTCATTTTTCGATCTCAGTTTGGGCCTTAGCCAGTTCGACTTCAAGCTCCTTGATCCTTCTGGCCTAAGATGAGATCTTCTCCCTAGTACTTCAAAGTTAAGCCTCGGCCGATGACAGTTGGGCCAAAGTATCTTCTTTCTCCACAACAAGGAGGTCCATACATTCCTTCCACCGATGGCAGTCAACTTTAACTTGATTGACCTCCCCCCAAAACAACTCGATCTTCTCAATATTTTGCTGCAACTGAGACATCGAAATGTTAGTCTCCACCCTTGGATCAAGCCCGTATTTTTTCAAAAGAACAGTTACCTACTCATTCAGCTCGGTCTCTTCCTTACGGGCCTTGGCCAAGTAAGCTCGGAGGTCCATGAGCTCTTCATCCTTTTTCTCATAGAGGAGCTTGAGAGCATTTCTCTCCTCCGAAATCATCTGGAGCTCGGCCTCACATTAGCTCGGGTCGGCCCGAGACTTGGAAAAAGCCTATATGAGAAAAAAATATAAGTTAGATTGATGGAAAGAAAAGAAAAAGAGAATTACAACAACGGAAACTAGCACTTACTCGAGATAGGAGGCGTTGTGCCTCTTCGAAGAGGGTAGACTCATCATTAAAGTTAGAGGCATCATCGACCCTGGTAAAGCAATCTCGAAAGGGATCCTTTTCACCGGGGACTCCTCCTATCTTGGGGGTCCTCATGGCCCGAGTCTCTCTTATTGCCTCCTTGGAGAAAGCCGGTAGTGAAGGCGAGTGACCTACTGTCACTGCCCCGAGCGAGTCACTCGGGGCGCTTTGTACGGCTCTAAGGGCCTCAGAATCGGCCCCCTCTGGTATGTTTGTTGCTGGTCGAGGAATAATCTCGACCTCAGGCGATTCGGGGACTTCACCCGAATTTTTCTTCGAAGCCTCCTCGTCATGAGGCTGGATCTTAACCACCGCCTCCAGTTTTGAAGGCTTGGTGGCCTCGGCGATCTTCCTTGGTCGAATCATCAACGCCGAGTCATCACCCTCTTCTTCTTCTTCTCTCAGCCTTTGGACCGAATCTATGAGGAATGACTTTCCTCCTGGTCCTTCGATCTAGAGCATTTTTGGTTTTGAGGTCCTCAAACGACGATACCCTCTTCCTCTAATTATCTTTCCCCGATTTTAGAAACGGGGACTTAGTCTCTTCCTTCCGCTTGGAGGCCTCAAAACCGCGTCCTTGTTCAGGCCTGCAAAAAAAGAAACTTAGTGAGGAAACAAATATGATCAACACCTTGGAAATAAGGAAGAAAAAATCACCGTGATTCTTTGCCTCCCATTTGCCCTTTTCCAATTCACGCCAACAACGCTCGACATAAGAGGAAGTCAAGGCCAGCTTCCGAACCCAGTCCTCGAGGTCAGGAATCGCTCGAGGCATCCAAGTAGCCTTTGCATGACAAATGAAGATGTTAAATAAAGAAAAAAATAGGAACATGGAAACTACTGAGTAAAGTGTTACTTACGCTCGGGGTTCCACTTCTTGGGGAATAACATTTTTTCCTTTGGGATGAGGTCGCAGGTCCTTACACGAATAAATCAACTTATCCACCCCCGGTCCTTTTACTCATTGATACTAGAGAACAATGCCTTAGTTGCTCGACGTTCAAGCTTGATCAACCCTCGAAAGATTCGGGGTCGATATAACCTGATGAGATGGTTGAGGGTGAACGACAGCCCCTCGATTTTACTGGAAAAGAACCAGAGCATGATTACGATACGCTAGAAGGAAGGATGAACTTGGCCGAGGGTCACTTGGTACCTCTTGCAGAAATAAATGATAATTGGATCGAGGGGACCCAACGTGAAAAGGTAAGTGTAAACACTTAAAAAACCCTCCACATGGGTGGTGATACTTTCTTCAGGAGAAGGGATTTGTACTACAACTTCGTTCCCCCAGTTGCAGTCCCTTTTAACGTCCTCAAGATATCCTGATGTTATCAAGCAGATATATCTCGATACGTGCTCACATCGGCCAGGGACCGATGGAGGGTTCTCGACTTTGAGGCCGGACTTTAGAACACATGGGCTAGGAACATACTCAATAGGGAGCGGTTCCGCCGGCGTTTTGTCACCGGCCGACCGTAAAGAAGAAGAAGAAGCCTTTTCTTTTTGTGGAACGTTTTTTGAAGTTTTCGCCATTGATACGAGTAGAAGAAAGGGGAAAGTGTTGAGTTCTGGTGGTTTGAAACTAACAAAGTTGGCTCAAGGAGTGATGAAAGGGAAGAGATGGAGAGAGTTAAAAACTTAGGAGAATTGATGAGATGAAAGTAAAAGTTTTGATTCAACAAAAGAGTCCATATTTATAGAATTACGGTGACAGTACGACGGCGCTAGTGGCTGACCGCCCACTGACACATATTAATGGTTTGGGGAACTGTACCGACCGGACGTTTTGGTCACTTCCATCGCTTAAGTCAGAAGGATGACATCACTGTTTACCGAGGTGAAAATCGAGGCTCAAATCGTTTCTTATCACTATAATCTAAGAAACGAGGGGACTATCTGTATACGGTATAAATCGGGGTTACCCACCCCGATTTACTATTTGATCGAGACTGAGATGTTGCATTGAGGAGCTGAGACGACGAGTCCGAAATCGAAGCCTCTTTTCTAGATCGAGGTTGATATCAATCGAGGCCAGAAGAGACAAACTTCGAGCAATATGGGGATAACTTTATAACAGAAAAGACGAGATATCCGCGGTTGATCGAGGATCGTGGCGTGAATCTCGGAACAAATCAAATCAGTAGCGGTTAATTAGTTGTCTATGCGATTTCCTACTGTAATTAGAACTATACCTTAATTAGGATTCCTCTGCTATATAAAGAGGAATTCCATCAATTTGTAATCATCATATCTCACAGAGAAAAATATATACAATCATTTCTTTCTTGCTATTCACTTTACTTATTGTTCATCTGAGTTGCTCATCCTTTACTGTTCTTACAATATCACCTCGAGGTTACTTCAATTCGAGGTCGAGACTTTGCTCGTGCACTGGTTTGATTTATTTTACAGTTTAATTCATTCATTTTTTTCTCGTTTTATCAATTGGTATTAGACGAATCACATATCCTTAAAACCACAGTATAAAACTTAATTGTTATCCGAATTTTAGAGTAAACAAATTTCTTACACCATAAATTTCATAATTAAAAATAGAGCAAATGTAAAGCATATTGTGAAACTATTTGAGAAAGGGATAGTGGGGTAACAGAGGAAATTCCAAGCTGGATTCAGAACAAAAGTGATATTTCTTTAAGAACGCGAAAGGAGTAGTTAGGGAGTAAATAAAATGCAGTAGAGGACTTGCTTTGGATTTTGGAGCCGAGCAAACAGTTCGCTAATTGTTCATTGGCCAGATACCATTTGTACAAGAAGAAAACAACAAAGAAGTTGAGAAAGTAACGTAAATCAGTGTCGGATGAGTAGCAGTGACATAAGGCGACTGCCTGCCTAAACCATACGCACGCGGCACGCCACCGGCCCCATCGAAAGGGATTCTCTAACAGGTTAGTGGCATAATTCTTGATCAAAACTTATTATATATAATAACGTGAAACAGGTCTCAATGTTATAGTTGGGTTATAAATTTAAATTTTTGTACACATTTAATGCATTTTTAACACATATACAAACTTTAAGTTAAAATTATTGAGTTCCACAAAAACCGTATACCTAAGCCTATATATGTCCCTGCTCGTACCTAACTATAATGATATCGATATAATATTCATGTAAATTATTCTTAATACAAAGATACAACCAATGAAGGAGTTTTAATACCTTCACCGGAAACTAATATTGCCTAAATAGTGTAAAAAAAAATTCTCTATGTATATAAACTTTTAAATTCCCTTGATATAAGTGGAATTTTCATTGTTGTGGCAAAGATAGTCCAAAAATTGCCTTAAGTCACATATTAAAAAATTTCGAATGTGCTTGTTAGAATTTTTAACTTGGCCATTGCAGACATCTATTAGTTAGATTTTAATAGGCAGTAGGTAACCTCCACCTGGACGAATAGAAATTTTAAAGTTTAAAGAACCTATACTACTGACCGTATTTAAAAAGAAATTAATTCAAAAGATATTTTTCAGCTTAGTTCAGAAAAGACAATGGATGAATTCCCAATTCATAGAGTACACTTGCGCTAGCCCTATATTTAACTCTTCAATATTCTTTGGAAATTTTATTGGGTCTATGTAATAATCATTGTTTCGACTTTCGAGTGTTCTGGATTGGTATCCATAATCAACATAGAAATCATTAGTGAAAATAAAATGATGAGTATATGTACTTACCTACATAATTGCATTTTACACCTGTAGAAGCTTGGTGGAAAAGTCTCAGGATTTCTTTTCACTTTTCAGCCTTCGTCATTGAACTTTTCTTTAAGCGGTTTTAGTTTTCATTTTTATACCCTTTTCAAGCTTTATGCACAAGCGTTTCTCCGATTATCTAACAGCAAGTTTAATAATAATGATATACTACCCAATAATTAAATGGACATTATACCTTTTGAAAAATAAGTTATTCTGTAGCAGAGTTCTCTGCTTCTTTCTTGTGTTTCGCTGTCCACTCATTTATTTATACAAATATTTTTGAAGTATCTTATTTTCATCTCTCTCCTCCTACTTCTTCCAGCCTTCTCCACAGGCTGAACAAAACCTAACAGATGGCAAATTAGTTACTCCACTTTCTTTTTCTTCAGCCAAGAAATTTATTTTTAACATTGAAATCCTTTATCCTAAGCTGAATAATAGGACAAATCTGTGAGACTTTTAGATTGGCCGAGTGTCTCGATATTTTTGGCAAATTTGTCGCTTACCTTTTGATTCTTTACATTTTCATCTCTTCCAATAAGATCTGCAATTCCTTCTCAAATTCAGCTCTCTTTCAACTTGGTAAACACCTCTCTCTCCCTCTCTTTCTCTCGGCGTTTTCTCTGTACACACGTGTCACTGGCAGTTAGAAGCTTAGACACTGACGCAACTGTAGATCTTTCAGTGTCAGAAGTCAATGCTTTGATCTGCTTCCTCAAAATTCAACGTTAGCAATTCAAATCATTTCTACATATATTCTTTAGCCTACAAACCAAAAAAAAAAATGATGCAAAGGAAGACGAAAACCACCGGAATGCCGCCGATGATGAACGGTAGCTCTGATGCGGGCGAGAAGGAGTGGGAGCTGAGGCCCAGTGGAATGCTGGTCCAGAAACGCAACCCGGATTCTGAAAACCGTCCTCCTCCACCTACTATTCGGGTCCGGGTCAAATATCACTCCATTTACCACGAGATCAATATCAGTTCTCAAGCAACCTTTGGTATGTTGTAACTTAAGTAGTACTCTCTCTTTACAATTTGTTTGGCATTATTTTTTGTTAATTCATTTTCGGAAGAATAATATATTTATATTATTAAAAATAATAAACCTTATACTTTTCATTTTAATCTTAGTAAAAACACAAGTTAACAGTTATGCTATGTATTAAAAAAATTCTTTTCTTTTTAAATTTTAAATTTTACTCAAATTATGAACAAATTGCTTCTGTATTTCCTATTGTGGTTTTATTTTGTTTGTGAATTTATGTTGTCAAATTGCAGGGGAACTAAAGAAGATGTTGACGGGGCCAACGGGATTGCACCACCAAGATCAGAAATTACTGTATAAAGATAAAGAGAGAGATAATAAAGCATTTCTTGATATTGCTGGAGTGAAGGATAAGTCTAAAATTGTTGTAATGGAAGACCCAATTAGCCAAGAAAAACGGTACCTCGAGATGAGAAAGAATGCTAAAGTGGAGAAGGCTGCTAAAACAATATCAGAGATCACTTTGGAAGTCGATAGGCTGGCTAGACAGGTAATATTCCTCTCCCCCATTTTAGCGTTAACAGAAGAATTAAGAGGGAAGAAAATTCTTTTTGAAATTTATAGTGTAAAATAAATCATAAATTTTGCCTTGTTATAAATCATTTCACTAAAGGTAAAACAAAAAATTAAAATCTTTCAAATTTAAAAAGAATCATTCTTTTTTTAGCCGACTAAATAAGAGCATATATTAGAAGAAATATAAACTCAATTTTCAATGGAAATATTGGTATTGTGGACAACTGTTACGTACATTTTGATTGTCTAGGTTTCTGCACTGGAATCTATAATTTCCAAAGGTGGGAGAGTTGTAGAAAAGGATGTGATTAATCTGACAGAGTTATTGATGAATCAGCTGGTTCAATTAGATGGCATTATTGCTGAAGGTGATGTAAAACTGCAGAGAAAAAACCAGGTATTAGCTTAAATCCTGCATAGCTAGTGAACTTGGCTTTTAATTCATAAATAAAAAATCTTTTAAAAAAAGTGATATATGTTTGCAGGTGAGAAGAGTGCAAAAGTGTGTTGAAACATTAGATGCGTTGAAGATAAAAAATTCAGTTACAACCAGCAATGGCAATCACATTACAAAAGATCAATCTTCCCAAGCTCAGCAACATCAAAGGTATTCCAATGAGCAGACATCATCAGCAGTTCAACATGAAAAATCGGTAAAAACCAAACTACAGCAGTCACCAAAGCACTCGAGCTCAGGGTCTGTAGTTATAACGACGCAATGGGAAACGTTTGATTCCACACCAGCGCCATTGCTGGACCATTTCTCATCACCTACAACCACACCAAGCACCCATGCTGCAGCTGTCCAACCGCGACTCAGTTGGGATTTGCTTTGAGTAAGTTGTAGCCAAAAGTGTTTGTGCTAGTTTAAAGGATCGTTTGGTGTGAATTTCTCCTTTCCCTTGTTGGTTTGGTACCTATTCTCCATTCTTTTATGTATCTAGATTTTTGTGAGATTCCCCTTTTTTCATGTATCTCCAACTTGAGAAATAATTTGGGGATTGCTGCATAATAGTTATTACTGGAGTATTAGGTTGTATTTCCTCTTCCAAGGCTCTACTGTGCTGTCATCAATTTTCTACTGTAATGTTTTTGGCGTTGATACGTACGACAGTTAGATCATACTATTATGTATTTCTGATAGTAATGTTATTGAAGTTGATAGGTATAGTATATTCCTTAACTATGCAGATTGATACTTAAATCATACAAAACACTTAATTCAATTGAGAGCTGTGGTGCTTACCTTTTGCCAGAGGTGATAGAGCTGTAGGTACTCAAATTCGTGTTGAGTTGATAGTTGATGTTGATCAGACTTGTTGTGACAAGGAGTGTGGCTTGTGCTTGCGCAAATCGTTACAAAGGGCGATGCTACCGCATCGAGCGTGTTGTTGGAGAAAAAGATCAATATATTGCTTATGTAGCTTACCCTTTAGACCTTTTTGAAGAAGGTTCTGTTACCAACATGTTTACTTCCATTGTAGGTAACGTATTTGGGTTCAAAGCCCTGCGCGCTCTACGTCTGGAAGATCTGCGAATCCCTCCTGCTTATATTAAAACTTTCCAAGGTCCGCCTCATGGGATCCAAGTTGAAAGAGATAAATTGAACAAGTATGGTCGTCCCCTGTTGGGATGTACTATTAAACTTAAATTGGGGTTATCTGCTAAAAACTACGGTAGAGCTGTTTATGAATGTCTTCGCGGTGCAACGGAATTTGGGAGGGTGGTCTGATAAGTTTCCTGCGATGAATTTCTTAAACTAGGCAGGTGAGAATTACTGCTTGAGCTTATGCTTGATCTTCTTTCGTCGGTCGTATTCATGTTTGATCCTCCTTATTGTTACCGATTTGGGTTAGGTCTTCGAAACCTATATTGGTACTGATGCCCCAACGCCTTCGGACTTTGAGCTAGTTTGAGGCACAAAGAGTTGTATGCTTTGAAGAATAGTAATGTAGAATCAATAGTATTCATGATCCTAGTTGCTTCAATAGCCCATTAGATGCAGTGCACATCACGTGCTTACATCTGCAGCTATTCGTCTGGTACCTCAATAATAAATTCATTATTTGGCTTTCCGCAACCTTCAAAAAAAGTAATATCATTGTTTAGGGGTGTCCTTCTATTGATACTATCTTTTAAAAAATTAAGCATCTGAATGCCATTTAGCTTGTTTATTTTTTTAGCATGGTTAGTTTCCTGTCCTTTGTGTCAAGTTTGATGGAGGCCTCTTGCTTCCATGTTTGTTATACGTTTCTTTAAATGTCCAGACTGCGAAATAGGATTTGTCAAATGCTAGAAGGAAGCCTTTGAAGTGAGCTTCAACTTGTACAAGAGAGATTGAGAGAGAACATTCTCGAAGCAACCATTGATCACTTCATTTTCTGTAAAACTAAAATGAATGCATTTGTACAAGTCCCTATTTATAGACAGTGAAGAAAGAAGAAGAAGAAGAATGACAGCTGGCAGTGAGCTGGCCACTAACTACCCTAACTTACTCAGTAAGTATATAAGTATACTGTGAGTATATTGTGTATACGCAATGTATATATATGCATTATGCATTATATACATTACATACGGTGCTCAATACCCCCCCTCAAGTTTGAAGGGAGGAACTCACGCCCAACTTGTCAAGCAAAGTGAAATTCTTGATCCCTGTGAGAGCTTTGGTAAGGATGTCAGCTAGCTGGTCAGAAGTAGGAACATAGTGCAATGAGATGAGTCCCTCTTGAAGTTTGTCACGTACGAAATGACAGTTGACTTCAATATGCTTGGTTCGCTCGTGAAAAACTGGATTCTTGGCTATGTGTAAAGCTGCTTGACTGTCACAAAATATTGGAATTGGGAGAGATAATGGGACTAATAGTTCTTCAAATAGTCTGGCCAACCACACGAGTTCACCAACCACTGCTCTAACTGATCGATACTCTGCTTCAGCTGAGGATAAGGCTATGGTGGACTTCTTCTTTGACTTCCAACTAACTGGGCTTCCACCAAGTAGAATTAGATAACCACCGACAGATCTTCTAGACTTTGAGCAAGCTGCCCAATCTGAATCGCAAAAAGCACGGATGTTGTAATCAGTGTTCTTGGAAAGAAATATCCCCAGGTTTGGGTCACCTTTCAAGTATCTTAACACATGATAAGCAGCCTTTAAGTGAGTGTCTCTAGGACTCTGCATGTATTGACTGAGATTCTGTACACTGAAGGCTATATCAGGCCTTGTGTTGGTGAGGAAGTTCAACTTACCCACTAACTTCCTATACTGAGTGGGATCTTCTAGCAGGACCCCTTGATCAGCTTTCAATTTGAGTGAGGGATCAAGGGGAGATGACAGTGATGGTTGGTGCAAACAATCATACTCCTTCAATAGATCCATAGTGAACTTTCTCTGAGACATCATTACCCCATTCTCTTTATACAACACCTCTAGCCCTAGGAAGTAGTACAAAATTCCCAAGTCTTTGATCTTGAAGGTCTTGTCCAAGAATTCTTTTAGGGAATTGATTTCATCAAGATCATCTCCTGTGAGTATAACATCATCCACATAGACAGCTACAAACACCAGAGTATTGTCCTTCTTCTTGTGAAACAAAGAGCAGTCCAATAGTGAGTGAGTGTACACTTTTGAACATAATGCTTCTGCAAGTTTCTCATACCACGTCGACTGGCTTGTTTCAAGCCATATAGAGATTTGTTCAGCTTGCACACTAAGTCTGGTTTATCTATGACTAAACCAGGTGGTACTTCAATGTAAACTTCCTCATGTAGATCTCCATGAAGGAAGGCATTATTTACATCTAGCTGGAACATTTTCCACCCCTTCTTAACTGCAGTACCTATAAGAGCTCTCACAGTGGTCATGTTTACCACTGGTGAGAATGTTTCAGTGTAGTCTATCCCAGCTTGTTGAGTGTAACCTTTAACAACCAATCTTTCTTTGAGCCTTTCAATCCTTCCATCTGCCCTATGCTTGATCTTATACACCCACTTGCAACCTATGGCTTTCTTTCCATCAGGAAGAGGAACCAGGTCCCAAGTGTGATTTGCATACAGTGCATAGAATTCTTGTGTCATTGCTGCTTGCCAGGTAGGATTTGAGGTTGCTTCTTCATATGAACAAGGCTCACACTCATGTGAGATGAGTTTTACCATCTGCTGACTCTCAGGATTCAATGCATTCAAGGGAATAGGTTGTTCATTTGGTAAGAAGGCAGTGAAGGATGTGGATTGTGTGTCTGAGTTCTGGTTAAATGTGCATGGTTGCAGATTAGGGATTGAACATACATAGTCCTTCAAATAAGCAGGTGTTTTGTGTAATCTAGCAGGCCTGCATGGTGCAGGACTCTGGTGTTCAGAATAACTAATAGGGTCAGAGGAGCTATGTGGAGGTGATTCAACCTCTAAGTTTTCACTGTGGTCCAAGGACATGGGTGAAGATTGGTTGTGGTTGTGTGAATAGTCAGGTGACATTGGATTAAGGTGAGGTTCAGGTGATACTGCAATGGAGTGATGTCTGGATTCATGATTAACATCAAATTCAGAAGGAAAAACTGAAATATTAGGAAGACTCCCTTGGACAGAAGGAAACTTTCCAGGACAAGATATATCTTTGAAATTGAAAGACAGATGGAAAGGGAACACATTCTCATGAAAAACCACATCTCTTGACACATGTATCTTCCTTGTGACCAAGCTTAGGAATTTGTAACCTTTTGAATTATATGGATATCCCACAAAGACATGAGTGGTTGCTCTTGTTTCAAGCTTATCTTTATGGTTTTTCAGTGTGGTGCAGAAGCATAGACAACCAAAGTTTCTGAGATGGGAGTAATTGGGCTTTTTCTTGTGTAGTAGTTCATAAGGACATTTGTTACCTATGGATGATGAAGGCAGTCTATTTATCAGGTATGTTGAGGTGAGTATACATTCTCCCCAGTATTTTAGGGGCAATTTGGATTGGAAAAGCAATGCTCTAGCTGTTTCAAGCAAGTATTTGTGTTTCCTTTCTACCACCCCATTCTGTTGGGGTGTGTAGGGGCAAGTTTTCTGGTGTATAATGCCCTTTGATTGAAATAATGAAGTAGCCTCAGAACTAGTGAATTCCAGTCCATTGTCAGTTCTAATGGACTTGATCTGAATTCCAAATTGGTTTTCTATCATAGTGAAGAAGGCTTTGATCACATATAGGGCATTGCTTTTGCTGCCTAAGAGGTGTGTCCAGGTAGATCTGCTATAATCATCTACAAGGGTTATGAAGTATTTGTGACCATCATGAGTACTCTCATGATAAGGACCCCATAAGTCAATGTGTAGCAACTCAAAAATCTTGGTTGAGGCTGAACTTTTCAGAGGAAAGGGTAATCTTGTTTGTCTGGCCATGGGGCAGATGGGACACATGAAAGGTTGTTTTGGAGCAAATTTGACTGGTAAAGTTGAGATACCTCTCATCTTTACAAAAGGTACATGTCCTAACCGATTGTGCCACAAGGAATCAACTGTGTCCAAACCATTCACACACACATTCAGTACAGATTGACCATTTCCTTTATTTTATTGTGAATCATGATGAAGTGCTGTATTTACATGTGAGTAATGTGAGGTAAAAGGACAAGACAAGGAGTTACAAGCAGTACTAGTGAAAAGTTTTGAAAACTGAAAGTACAAACCATCAATTGCTTTACCAATCTCCAGAGGCCTCTTCACTGAAGGGGCCTGCAGAATAAAGCAAGCAAATTTGGTAAATGCAACTATACAGTCAAGCTGAATTGTCAGGGAATGAACAGAGATCAGATTGTATTTAAACTAGGCACAAAAAGGACTTTTTTCAAAGTGAATTTGGGACTAAGAACAACATCCCCAATGAGTGTCACCTTCACCTTATATCCATTTGGTAAGGTTACAAGGAAAGGGTAGACTAAGGTCTTGGTGTTGGTTAACAAGGATCTGTTGAAAGTCATGTGGTTTGTGGCACTAGAATCCAGAATCCATGAGTCAGCATTTGGCTTAAAACAATCATATAAGTGATCACTATGCTCAACAGAATTGCAACAAGTCACAGTACCTGCAAAGCTAACAACTCCACCAGCCAAGTTTGCATTTCCTGAGTTCTCCTTTGCATTTCCTGATTTTTCCAGTAGATTCAACAGTTGGCCATACTGTTCCTTGGTCAGGTTGTGCAAGTTTTGACCTCGTTCATGCAATATCCCTTCTTCTCTTCCTCCAGTGTTCACTCTGTCACTTTGCCCTCCAAATGCATCTGCGGCATTCACTTTTCCTTTGTTGAACCTGTTCAAGTACTGTGAGTTGTTATTGGTCCTATTCATACCTTGTGGGTACCCATGGAGCTTGTAACACTTGTCTTTAGTATGTCCTGGCCTTTTGCAGTACTCTCAAAAGGGCCTAGATCTGTTAGGATTGTAATTTCCCCTGAAACCACCAGTTCCTGTAGAGTTTTGGTTATAATTTGTCTTGAAGGAGTTCACTCATGTGCTTACATTGAGTGCAGTAGAGTCGACCATGACTTGACTCTGAGATTTGACTTCCCTCTGCTTTTCCTCCTGTATGAGAATGGAAAAGGCTTGTGCTATGCTAGGCAATGGGTTCATCATCAGTATGCTTCCCCTTACTACTGTGTACACATCATTCAATCCCATGAGGAACTGAATTAATCTTCTATCCTGTTCAGTTTTTTGCATGTTTGCCTTAGCTCCACACACGCATTGACAACTGCATTGATCATGAGCATTCAACATATTTAACTCTTCCCACAGCCTTTTCATTTTAGTGTAGTATCCAGTAACATCGAGAGTCCCCTGGATTAAGTCACTAATTTCCTTTTGCAACTGATATAACTTTGCTCCATTCGTTTGGTCATACCTATCTTCCAACTCCTTCCAGAGTTCCTTGGCATCACTAACATATTATAGGCTTTCAGCCAAATCCTTAGAGAGTGAGTTAAATATCCACGAGGTTACCATATCATCACATCTTTCCCACTGATCAAAAATTGCATCATCTGCATTTGGCCTTTTGCACTTTCCATTAATGAATCCTGCCTTATTTTTCACAGACAAAGCTCGTAATACGCCTCTTCTCCATGATCTATATCCAGAGTCGTCGAAAGGAACTGTTACTAAAGTAGTACATGCATTCTCTGATGGATGCATGTAAAGTGGACTTGTTGAATTCAGTGGAGTGTTGACTGAATCCGCTACTTCTTCTTCTCCGGCCATGATTCAAGTGGTCGATGATGCACAGCTAACTTTCAGTTGAAAGATCAGCTATAAAACAACTCAATTGTGGAGAAACAGTTGAAATCGAATCACGATCTGAAGTGCCCTAATTCGAGTGACCAGAAGACAGAATTGGAGAAATTCGAATTGAAAAAGGAATGAATTCGATGAGCGATTGAATCGAGAGCCTCAGCTTGTGCTCCGATACCATGTAAAATTCTAGAAGGAAGCCATTGAAGTGAGCTTCAACTTGTACAAGAGAGATTGGGAGAGAACATTCTCGAAGCAACCATTGATCACTTCATTTTCTGTAAAACTAAAATGAATGCATATGTACAAGTCCCTATTTATAGACAGTGAATAAAAAAGAAGAAGAATGACAGCTGGCAGTGAGCTGGCCCTAACTACCCTAACTAACTCAATAAGTATATAAGTATACTGTGTGTATATTGTGTATATGCAGTGTATATATATATGAATTATATACATTACATACGGTGCTCAATAGGATTTTTGTCACCCTTTGGGCGACAATTATTTTCTTCCTCTTATTTGAGTTACTCACCTACACTCGTGTGTATTCTGCTCTACCTCTCCCGAGAGATGTAGGAAAAAATAATGTTGGCAAATAAAAGTGCAAACTGCACATTGAACGAAGCAGTATTGGCAGTGATCCTAATCTTGACAATGATTGCCTAGATATGTTTAGTATTTTATGAGTTTCTCGTGACGCAATCTAAGTGTTAGAAGAGGTATGTTAGGATCAACATATCAGGTGTCATGTGTTTCAACAACGATAAATCATATATCAAAAGAGAAGTATACCAGAAAAAGACACATACATTTGATGTGGCTTGGTTAATTGACCTTGTTGACCTTGAGTTTTAATGATTAACAAGTGTGTGCAATGAACATGTACTAAGAACCAAGTTCTCGCAGTAGCTGCCGAAAGGTCCTTATAGGGCAGTAACTTTTTACACGAAAGTTACTGCAGTCCGATATTGGTTGGAAGGATTCTTGATGCAAATACGTTTAAATATAATTCGTTGGAAGATTTTTGATGCAAATAAGTTACACAGTAGCTCACATCAATTATATTATTAACTGTTATGTAAATATTTTTTCCGCATCCGTTGTATCTTAAGCTTTGCAGGTCGCACGGAAGGTAACTTCCCTTAAAAGAGGGGCGATCCTCGCTTCTGTTTCTATTCAATGTTTACATTCCTTTAGTATCCAAAGATAACCGCCAACTAATAATCGAGCATTTTTCCTTCCATTACAGCTCCCTAATCATATTGTCTTACGCATCTGTAACGATTGATTGCGCATTATTGTCGCCCGAACTTTCTACTTGTGATACTTCGCCGAAACACACATTCTTTTTATAATGACTCCATAGGCCTCATTTTTATTTGGATCCGGAACTACACCAGTTCTGATTCCCGTAAAACCATGTATATGTATGCAGTTCAAGGACCAGGGTTTGGCCCCCATATTTTAAAACATCTCATTCAGACAAAATTGACCATCATCGTGATGTCTTTACCCCGTAATTCTTTCATCATTCTCGGGTAAAGAGGGGCAGATGTTGATACTTAATTTTTCCCCTCATAATGCTCATTGAGCCATTGTGGGTTAGTATTTTATAATGCATTTTACATATTTTTAAGTATTATTTATAGGATATTTTCTTGCATTATTACTTCATTACGCATTTCAATATCAATTTATTATATTCATGGCATTTTTTCTAAATTATTATCACGGAATTTCTATGCAAATATTTTCATTATTAAATTACAAGCTTTTGAAATGATTCTAGCACTTATAAGTAATAAATAATATATTTATTATTTTCTTAATTTATTTACGAGTGATCAGTTGTCCAAACTAGTTATTTATATTTTTTTTTTCTTTTATGCATATTTTATAATATTTTACATCATTTCATACAATTACATTTGCATTTATATACCATTTACATATTGTTTGCGATGATAGCCTATTTTTCGCAATAATTATATTTATTATGCTATTTAGGTCAAAATAATATTTTATATTTTTATAATTATAATCTACTATTTTAAAAGTGTTAATTTCATAAATAGCATTTTTATTATTTTGTTAGTCATTTTTATAATTATTTTAATTAATTTTCATGTGTTTTAAATTGTGTCCTAATATAAGGTTAAATTTCGGACCAAATATGGTCCAAAACCTGAGCCCAATCTCCTTGAGCCCAAAATCGAACGACCCAGTACCCCTACCTGTTTGTGACCCACTATCTATCCCTCTTCACTCATTAGAATCTCAGCCATTGATCTTAAACGATCAACGACCTACAACATCTCCCCCTTTTTCCTTCCATCCCCTTACCCAAACCCTAATCCCCATTTCACACCTCCAACCGCCTCTCCATCCCTTCTTCTCTCTTCTCTGTCTTCCAAATCCCTAGATGACATGAAAATCTCCTTTCCTTTTATAGATCATAGTCGATTCATGACTATCCTATGATGCTATCGCTTCTATTGGTTCTTTATTCTATGTTAGTTGCCCGTTTATGGCAAGTTTTTATACGAGGATCCTAATGATACTTGCCTTAACATGGCAAGTATCAATGTGGATATTTAGACACGATTTAGACTATTGATTCTATACAGACTTTTGTCCTGGTACATTTAGGGGAAATCTTCACCCCCCTGACAGTTATGTTCGTTGATATTTGATTTTTTGTGTGAATAATTTAGCCCTAATCCGATATGAAATCGGCCTACATGCGATATATTTTCCGTATTTTGGTGTGATTGGCTTCTTTCCTTATGTGAATACCAATCTATCACTATATAAATCCCTCTACAACTCCCATTTAGGCAAACTTTAGTCACGACTCTCTCTCTCACTCACAGTGGTTCTATTATATTCTGGTTCTCTAAGAACTACTGTTGTTTGATTTTGTTCTTGGCCGGCTGAAAGTGAAGGCCATTATGGTATTGTTCTATTACCTCTTCCGGCACAAGCACCACTCGGAATCCTCGAGGCTCTTGTGAATTATGATGTTCCGGAGAGCTGGAGGTTTTCACTGCCCAAATTTGTGACGACCCAACAGGTCTTCTTGAGAGTTACGACCCCAGTCCCCTATTAACAGTTTCCCCCATATCTTTTATGCTATTGTGACTTGCCGGGAGGGTTCGTTTTGATTTTCGGTGTGAATTGAGACACTTAGTCTCTTAATTGGAAGCTTAAGTTGGAAAAATCGACCGGATGTCGACTTGTGTGTAAAGAACCTCAGATCTGAATTTTGATGGTTCTGTTAGCTCCGTTCGATGATTTTACGAGCGCGTTCGGAATGTGATTTGGAGGTCCATAGTAGAATTAGGCTTGAGTTGGCGAAAGTTGGAATTTTGGCCGGTAGTGAAATTTTGATATCGGTGTCAGATTAGATTTTCGAAAGTTGAGTAGGCTCGTGGTGTCATTTTGACTTGTGGGTAAAATTTGAGGTCAATCGGACGTGGTTTGATAGGTTTCGGCATCGATTGTCGAATTTGGAAATTTCAAGTTCTTTAAGTTTTAATCGGAGGATGATTCATGATTTTAGCATTGTTTGAGGTGGTTTGAGGGCTCGACTAAGTTCGTATGGTGTTTTAGGACTTCTTGGTATGTTTGGTCGAGGTCCCGGGGGCCTCGGGTGAGTTTCAGGTGCTTAACAAATCAAAAGTTGGAATTGTGTTATTGCTGAAGCTACCTGAGTTCTGGTTTTTTCGCACCTGAAGTAGGGAGACTGCAGTCGCGGAATCACACGTGCGAGAGATGTAGCGGAGAAACGGGTTGGGCAGCTCAGGCTGGGTTCGCATGTGCGGAGTGTACTACGCAGAAGCGGCCTCGCTTCTGCGAAGCGAAGTTACGCAAGAGTGGTGTGGTCGCAGGAGCGCATCCACATGTGTGGCCCTCCTTTCGCAGATGCGGACCCAGAGGACTTAAGTCATTTTCTGCACCTGCGATGGAACATCTTATGTATGTGTTTGAAAGGAATTTTTGCATTCGTCTCTATTTTGTCCTTTATCCTCATGCTTGTGCATCCAGTATCATTAAAACATGCTGAGTTATCTAAGTCTACTATTAGAACTATTGAAAGACTTTGAGATCATCTGCTTTGCCTGAATATTGCAATGTGCTTTGACCTTCAAATAAAGTCAGTATGAATGTGAGACCTAAAGACCCTTTGAAAAGAAAGTAATCATGTCATATGCATAGGGTAATATTGGTCAGTCAACCAGCACAAACAGCTCTGCTAATGCTATTTAAGAGATTCCTAAATGACGCTAACAACTCAACATCTAATATAAGTCAAGACCTAGTTTATGATCTCTGCTAAGTGCCTTTGTATATGTTTTCTTTTGTGATCCTGCACTCATTCTAGTTCTTCAATGCTCCTATTTGTCCTTCATGATTTCATGCATATTTGCACTGTCCTGAAATTGCATTAAGTTCTCTCTCTCCTTTAAAATGAATTGAACCTCGTCTGTGAACTCTAAGGAGAATTCCTTATTTCTACTGCTTGGATATAACAACCTGCTTTTTCTTAGTGAGATTAGTGTGAGGTTAATGTTCTCAGAGAAAGGTGATCATGTCATTAATTTTAAAGATAATTAAGACTGGTGGCATGATCTACTGTTAAGCACTCTTAGGAGTTCCATTTAAATTAGTAAACCCGTAGCCATGTTGAAACTTTGATTGTATTTTTGTATCTCTAACAACATCTGTAGAGGTTCTGACTATGACTGTTTGCCTAAATCCTTGTTGGTACTTTCAAAAGCATATAGTAGCATTGATAACTTGTGTGTGCTAAAGACAAGACTTGAATTAAACCAATCAATGATTAGTCTAATTAAGTTGTCAAGGCAAATACATCTGTGTTCATAAACTGTTGAAGATTTGAACTATGTGCACTTTCTCTATCCTTAAGATACATGATCTCAGGTGTTTGGTCCTTTAGTGGTAGCATGATAACATCTCTTCCTCTATGTGTGTATGAAACTTATCCTTTTGGACCTGTTTAATGTGTTAATCATCTACTTGGTTTTTGGACATATGGTTATAAGAATTTAAATACCTTGTGCCTTATGATATTCTCTTTTGCCCTATTAAGAAAGGTGTATACTTCTATGGTATTGTATTGCTATGGTGGTTGGTTTACATTTAAAGTGCCTTATTGGCACTTAAACCTGTAAGTGATTCATTAATGGTTAGGGGTATTTGGGAGTAGAGTTTAACTCTTGGTTGAGCTGATCACCCTGGCACAAGCATTCCCTAGGCCCTTGAGACCCTTGGGAACTTTGAAGTATCAGGGGATAAAAATGGGGATTTGACCTTGAATGGATCTCTACCCTTAGCCTCTAATCCATTGATATTCATTACTCCTTTTGGGTTTAGTGTTTAATGACATCGAAAGGTTTTCAATGTAAATCACTTAGCCGTTTGTCATTATAACCTTTCATAATATTTAAGTGTTGTTGGTTTGTTATATTCTGTTCAAGTCACTTACTCACACATACATGTATGACTATAAATATAGAGCATTGTGTATAAAGAGTTTCTCCCTGTCTTTTTAGAACATGTACAATGGGCCTACTGAGTTCTCAAAGAACTTAGGCCAAAATCTCGTACAATTGCATCCGAAAGTCTGGAGTTTACTGATGTCCGTCCATGTTGATTTCTAGTCCTACCTCTTTCAGGACCAAACTAGAGTCACTCGGTACCCCTTTACTGCTATATTAAATCTTGTTATTATATTCTCTACATGTATATAACATTGCTCTCGCCATGTTTTATTTAGTATTTTGCTTTACCTTTTGAATTACATAAATAACTTAGGCAAGCCTTAAAGAACATAGGGTTAAAAGAAATACTAGATGCCTTAAAGAACATAAGGTTAAAAGAAATACTAGATAGTGATTTAAGTCAATCTTCAGAGCACAGTTCCGATAGTACAGTTCAAGGTGCCGATAATTCATCTTCAAAAATTATTCTATCTCTGTTTCCCGCCTCAAGCGAGACTATTCTTTTTATTCATCAATCATCTTCTTCTCACGTTGTTAATCTGATATGTTTTACTATCTTTTTCATGAAGATTTTGCAGTTGAAAATAACTTACCCAAGGCGACCACCCTTTTTTTCAAAACCAGAAACGAATCGCAAGACTAGCCTCTTAAAAGGAATTGACTCTTTCAAAATTTAGGTGTGGCCACCCAGCAAGACTTTCAAACATTCCGTCAAGACTAAGATTTAGGTAACTTCATAAGCCAAGGTATACCTTAGAATCATTCGCTTATAACATCTTAGAATAATATGAAATCTGTTCTTTAAGAGAGCAAAGTATTTCCTACATGCTTCATGCAAACCATTCAATTTTAGAACTCTTTTAATTACATCAACGGTAGTTTTCAAGGCTCTTTACAAAACTCATACCCCTTTTAAATCTCGGATTCTTTCTAACATTGTACTCTCACTTAGATAAACAGTAAGCCATGGCTATCTAATACTAATTAAGCAGAATACAAACAACTAAGCCCTTAAACCTAGTCTAATCCCTATGGAGCTACCTCAGGTAGAATTTAAGCGGTGCCTAACACCTTCCCCTCAGAAGAACAAGAACCCTTACCCAAAATCTCACCGGTTAGCAGAATAATAAAGAATATGACTTTAGTAATTAGATAGGCACCCTACTATACCTTTAAAAATTAGGTGGCGACTCTCTTTCATCAACTACAGAGAAACCACAAGTTGAATCTTGTTTTGACTCGTGCAAAACAAGGTGCAACAACATGGCGACTCTACTGGGGATTCGCACTTAGGTTCTGACCTTAGCAAACTTAGAGTAGACTTGGAACTCAAATTTATTTGTACATTTCTTTAATTATATCTAATTTGCAATTATGCCTTGCTTATTATCATGCGTGTTATTGTTACACCACTGTCTGTTACCACTTTATATATACTTTCATCACATTTCTTCCTATCGAGTCTTGGCCGTACACTATCCCACACAATGGCACGCGAGGGTTGTCTTTTGCACCCCTGACAAGGTGCTTATGTTGATACCCAATTTTTTCCTCATACTTTCAAAATAGTGCATATGCACCATCATTGATTTACAAACATGAACAAGCATTTTTCATAATTTCTTATAATTTTTGAAGGCTGTAACTCGATTTATTTCTGCATTTTATTATATAAATACCCATTAATTACCTCACAAATTATTTTTATGATGATTTTATAATCTAAACTCATCATTTACACCCATATTAGGTGTTAAATATTTTTAGTACATTTGTTATAATTACATTTGTATTTTTAAAGGCTAAGATTACACAATTTACAATAATAGCTTCTATGTACTTGTAATTACTTTATTTATGCTAAAGTAACCTTTTTATACCTTTATAATGTCAAATAACTGTTTTTATTTATTTTTATGCACAAATAATATTTTTATTATTTATTCATTATTTCTTACAAATTATTTATTGGTTAAATTTGGGTATTTAAAATCTGGCCCCATTTTAATTAAATTCGGACCTAAAACTACCCAAACCAGCCCAAGCCCAACACTCCTAACCCAATTACCCTTACCCATTCATTAAAACCCGACCCCAGTCCGCCTAAATCTCGGCCGTTGATAAAAAATTATCAACGACACATAAATAACGACCCCCTTTCCTTATATCTCCCTCTTCTCTACCCTAACCCTCATTTCTCTAAAGCCGCCGCCCTCATTTCCCCTCCCCTGATGAACCCTAATTCCGCCGCCTCACCCAAATCCCCCCAATCCCGTTCCTAATGGGATTCTTTCCTTATTCCCTTACCATTTTAGTGTTCTTCCCTTATTTGGTGCTAAGTTCCGGAATAACTTAGGTACTTTCCTAAACATGGCAAGTATCCCGCTTTGATTCTGTCCAAATCTATGTTTACCTATTTAATCCGGGCAACCTCGAGTCCAAGTGCGTTATTTGTAATGATTCTCTCATATCTCGCTTGATTCGCACTAAGCCCTAAAGGTTAGGGTTCCAGATTTTTCTTCGATTCGAACCTAAGCTGGTTCAAACTCTAATTTTTAGCATTTTTTCTCGTCTATATTCATTTTGTTACTTATGAATCTGCTTATTTCTACTGATTTTGGGATTTACCTAATTTAGGGTTTCAGACCCTTTTTACTTGAACCAAATCTGGTTCGATTCAATATCTTTTTTATAATGATCTCTTGGTTGCCTTATGTGATTCTTTACCTTATTTCCTAATGATTTTGTGTATTTTCACCTAAAATTTAGGGTTCAATTCTACTCATTTAAGTAGCGGCCTCAATATTTAAGTGAGCAATTCTTTGAATGCTCTAAGGGCAGCACTATTTGAACCCCTCCCCACTTCCCTTTGAAAAAACGAGATTCAGAGTTAAAAAAAAAAACCTTCTCACTAATAATAAACCAAAGCTGTGTACTCTTGCTCTTCCGAGCAATATTATTCTATGTTTTGATTCCTGGCCGGCTAAAATCCAAGGCCAGAAATCCTCAAGTGTTCTGCTTCTGCTTGGTAATATTTGCTACACTGTTGGATTCCTTTTCCCCCGTTTCATCTTAACTGGTGAGTTATTAAATTCGTTGTCATTTCATTATGATTATCTGTGTTGCTGCTATTAGACTATGTTATTCTAGATGTCATTACTTGTAGTTAAGGCATGTTGAACTTAATTCGAATTGATTAATGAAATCTGCCTAACTCTGTGTTATTTAGGACTATCCTTTAGAGGTAAACATGATTTCATATCTTTTAGCTATGTATAGATGTATGCCTTAACAAATTTATAATGTTTGTTTGTTGAACCTGTTATGGCTTGTCCAGTTCTGTTCTCACTATGTCATGATACCCCTATTAAATTATCCTAATCACTTCCTGACCTACTGTTAATCAATGAGTTTTCTTTCTGTGACTTAGTCTGATTTGAAGTCTTTGTTATCACTGTGAACATCCTTATGAACTGGCCTTATTAGCATGAGACTTTGTTGATTCCTAAAACTTGATTAAGTATTCTTAGGTTAAATAATGTTTGCTATTTGTACATGCTCCATATGTGATTTTGTTGTTAAGTGTATCTCCCTTCTATTCTTTTACTATTTGATCCTCCTGAATCCTCACTCCTTGCTGGCTGAAAACCAAAGCTATTTAGGTTATGTCCTTGGCCACCCTAGTGTGAGCACTTCTCGGGGTCCAAGTGAGACCCTTTTGAACTCTTACACACTAAGACTTTGTCCCTAGTCTCCCATGAATTGTTTTTGATAATTTTCTCTAGTGTGAGCACTGCCCTGGGTTCCTGAAGCCCTTGGGAACTATGACACACTAGGGATTTGGGTTATGTACGCTTATCCTTGAGATATGGGTAAATCATTCACTGCTAGTTATTGTGTATCTATGAACATGGTCTTTTGGAGCTACTATGGGTTGAAGGCATGGACTGTCCAGGTGCATTTGGGCCTGCTGTAGGCTTCAATAGTTTTTGTCACTTTGTAATTCATTCATTTAATTCTTGTCTGTAATAATTATTTTTGTAATAACAATTCTGGGGTATTAGTAAAAAATGGGAAAGGGGTTCATATTTTATACTTTGCTATATAGTGGGGTAAAAATCCTGCCTATAAGGTTAATGCTATGTTGTTGAATGATATATATCATGCCTTTAGGTGTCTTATTGTGTCTAGTCATTTTGTGCTAGCAACCATGTCTATAGACTCAATGTTTGGTTCGAATATGCTCTGTTACAGACCATGCCTATAAGAATGATATGATCCAATATGCGCACGAATTTCTGCTTGCATACTGTTTCGTTCCATATTGTAGAAATCATATCTATAGGATTCAACACTGTTCAGATTATAGAAATCATGTCCATAGGGTCTAAAACTGTTCAAATTATAAAAATCCTGCATATAGGACCTAAATGGATCAAGTTATAAAAATGCACCCCTGAATATGTTTAACTGTATCTGCCCGTTTGTTCATGAGTTTCCAAATATTGTGATATTACTTTCATTAGAAAACATGCGTATAGGACTAAAATAAATAATTCTGGGCTTGTTTCTGTGACTAGTCACTGTTTACTATCGCACAAACACTTAGATACCATGCTGGTAGGCTTGATTGTATTATGCTATAATCAGTAGGCAAACTTTGTAGGTTCTATAATCGCGTTAAGAAACTGTTTTCCATCACATAGATATCCTGCCTATAGGATTTTTTAATTAATGAAGCCTATTGATACTACTTAGCTTGCGTGCATTTGCTGCCTAAATGCGGAGGCTAATTTGAGCCCTTACTTGTTTCTATTTGAAAGTCCTAACTATTTTGTATGTCGCCTAGTTTTCTCCCTTTGAGCAACTTAAGTTAAGGTCTAGAACCACCCCGAAATAGAGGTCCAAATGCCTCCTGGGCCATAGGTATGGGAGGGGTAGTTCACGCATAGGGCACGATTTAAAATTGATTAGAGCGCTTCAAGTAAATAACTTAAAGATAGTAACCGGGTAGCAGGAGATGATAGTCTGTGATCGCTGAATAATATGAGTAACACCCCGTCTTGAGGGAATTACGAAGTATTATTTATGTTGCACGGGATGATCCTTTAGGCTAAAAAACTTAGGACCCCTCCATTCCTATTAAAATAATTCTTTCTTTATCCAATTTGTTTCTTTTTCTCTTAGACTAATTCACATGATTTGAGTTCGGCCGGGACCCACCGTTGTGGACCTTCAGGAGTGTCTAGCACCTTGTCCTCGAGGTAATTTGATCCATTACCCGATCTTTGGTGACGCAAACTAGTAAACCTGAGTCATTTGCAAATAGGTTCCTTAACACACCTTAATTCGTTAGGTGGCAAATCTCACTTTTAGTGACCCCTTCCTTCCCTTTTAAAAGAGTTGTCAATGTTGAAAACCTATTTCGAGAGAAAAAGGGAGTGATAGCTTACTCGCCTACTGATAGAGATCTAGCACCCAACCAAGGTGGTGTTCAAGTTTGCTGGTTGTTGAGTTAGAACCGACATTAGAAGAAGTTACCAGTTTCACAGAGCTACCATTTACAAGGAGGAAATCGATATTACCAGTTACCATGCCCGGTTACAGGTTTCTTGATGCTTTGGGTCTGGCAAACAATCAAGGTTTACGAAACATCGAGGATGGATGGGTAAGCCTAGACCAATTGTTCGACAGGTTCAGACATCCTCAAATCTATGAATGGTACTTAGGAGAATTTTAGTGTGACCAAGTAATGTGGGAGAGTCTTAGGCCCATAACTTTCTCTTTGGCACGGTTGGGATTGTAGGTTTTCCCGCAAAGAAGAGGGCGTATCAATATCAACTTGTTACCCGTGGTTCTAGCAACATTCCGAGATAACCTCCAAGCCACTCTAGTATCGATGGTGTTAGCTGAAATTCTATGGGATTTGTCTTCATGTGCACGACGATATGATTTCTTTAAGGGAAGTAACCTAATGCTTCAAATCTGGGCCGCAAAGCATTTGTTTCAGCGAAAGGCCACAGTTGACTACTTTATGGGCATCAACAACATGATCCGAAGCCAGTTCGAGATGATGAGACATTGGGTCTCCCCACACGGACAAGAAGAGTGGAGAGAGATGCTAACTAACCTAAGCGAAGAATGGGTCAATTGGAAGATGTCATGGCTAGGCGGAAGGGAAATCCTAAGGACTCCTTGAAAATAATTCATTGAGCTAATAGTACTTGAGGGCATCCAACCATACTCACCCCTACAAGTTCTCAGACAGTTCAGGTTGATCCAGGATGTGCCTTTTTGGATGAGGGCAGCTCTATATGAGGACGAGTACAACGAACATATCCTAATACCAAGGATAATATGGATCCAAAAAGAGTGGAATGATCTGGTCACAATACCAATGGATCAAAACTCGTGGTGCACTCTGAACTATTATGTCTGGATTAATGAAGAAGACGATCTAGCCCGACAAATCAGGGAAGGTATAGCCTGGCTGGAGGACCTAGTGGCGGCTTTGCAAATCTATCATCAGATCCTGCCACATTATCTTGTGATACCTCCATGCAAAGTCAAGTGGTCGCGGGTTCCAGTGATCACATGCTGCCACCCGCTGAAGATGATAATAGAGTAGTGGAGTGTATACAAATAGAATCCGAGAAGAGCTGGTGGAAGACCTAGAGGAAGAATCTGAGTTCAGTGACGATGGAGAGGAATTTGAAGAAGATCCATAGGAAGACCCGGAAGAAGCAGAGGAAATGGGGAATGATTATGGGGATGGTTACTAGAAGTTGGTTGATTTCCCCTTCTTTCCCACTTTGCATATTTATCCCCATCTTTCTTATTTTCCTAAGGGAAATTTGTTCAA
Organism: Nicotiana undulata; assembly: GCA_005239495.1. NCBI lineage: Eukaryota > Viridiplantae > Streptophyta > Magnoliopsida > Solanales > Solanaceae > Nicotiana > Nicotiana undulata. Next base: position 69,505 of record ML279528.1, read on the forward strand.
GCCCATACAGTTCTGTGAATGGTGAAAACAATGATGTAACCTCTACTCTCGCTTATCTCAATCCAAACACTATCAATGAAAACAAAATTTGCTTTAGATCTGAATGTGTTAAATCTGATTGTTTGTCAAATATTCGCGACTTAGGCCTACCTCTGGCAAAGAGAGGTCCAACGAATTATAGGAAAACACACTTTCCTGAATACATGAACTAACTGCTTTGTATGAGCTGTTAGTTTTATAAATGACGAAATTGCTTTTGTTCTTTTTCTTTCATTTCTTACTTTATTATTATTCCCCAAAATAAAAGTTGGTTTGCGTCGACCCAAAATTGGCAAACCACTGTACAACTTAAGATCGAAAGGGAAGATGTCTGCTAACCCTACCAAACATGCTCTGGTAGTAGCTGATAGCCCGGGGCGATCGAGGTAGAAGGGCGATACAAGGAATGATGAACATGTGGCTAGGATATCCTAGGAGATATAATCATTGAGGGAGGAAGTAAAATATATATGGGAATTGGCACATCTGGCAGTGACAACTCTCCCATAAACACCTCATTTTCCTTCTATGTATTCAATACCCGACCATTTTCCTTCTACTACTCGCCAGACTAACAACATCCAACTTCGATCCCTACCACTCAAATCATACCTCCAGTAACCCTACCTAATCCTCTTATCCACACTCCATATGTACCACATTACGTTCAAACGCCAAAAAACCCACCCGCTACCACCAACACATTTCACACCCCTCCTCGTAACAGAGTCACCTTTACCACTAACCAAAACCAGAACATACCCGCGACAGATACAACTGCACATGAGCGATATGTTCCTCCCATATATGCCATTTCTGAACCCACCTTTACAGTACATGTCATGTGCCTTATGGAATTGACCAGTATGACGAAATGGAAAGGGAAGCTAGGATAAGAAGGAGGAATCAGTATCTGAGCGGTTACAAGCCTTGAGAAAACAAATGAAGAACCTCCAAGTATCTTAGGGGAGCGAAAGTATAGACTATGAGGATCTGTGTATCTATCCTGATGTGGATATGCTGGTAGGGTACAAGCCTCAAAAGTTTGACATTTTGACAGGATAGGTGATCCGCATGCGCATTTAACTTCCGATTGTGACAAGTTAGCTAGAGTTGAAAGAAACGAAAAGTTGAGGATGAAGTTATTCATAAGAAGCCTGACAGGGGAAACACTTACTTGGTATACTCGACAAGATCCACAGAACTAGAGGACATGACAGACTATGGCAGAAGATTTCAGGAATCGCTTCCGATTCAACACAGAGATCACTCCCAATAGATTCGCCTTGGTAAACCTACATAAGAAGTCATCTGAGTCATTCCAAGAATATGCATGTCGGTGGAGATCAGAGGTTTCCAGGGCTTAATCTTCATTGGAAGACAAGGAATTGACTAAGTATTTCATCAGGGCCTAGAAAAGGATTTACTTTGAGAAAATGATGGACATGATGATAGAGAAATTCCCCGAAATGGTCAAAATGGGAGATTTCTTAGAAGAAGGTGTAAAATCCGGCAAGGTACAATCCATGGATCCACTACAAGCGGCTAGTAAAGAAATCTAATCGGGGTCAATAGGTGGCGGAAAGAAGAAAAGGGAAAATGTATCAGCAATCGTCCCTTATTATCAACCCAACCCACATCATGGAAACACCTCTTACCCCCAAACAACCATTCACCACCTACTTATGCTCCACTTTACAACGCACAACCATATTACAATCCCCAACCTTAATAACCCACCTCGAACCCATAACTATCTGAACCCACCACGACCATATGCTCCTACCTAAACCACCACTAATCAAAACTGACCCACTTAGGCACCCTGACCTCGCCCGAACTTTGAAGTGAGAGGTCCCAGAACTACACCCCGACTACTGAACCTCTAGCTCAACTGTTTGAAAGATTGAGGAGAGCAGGTTTGATACATCCAGTAGAAGGAAGGAGTTCCTGAGAATCCCTCAAAGTATTTTGATGCAACCAAAAGGTGTGTGTAGCATTAAAACGTGCCTAGGCATGATACTGAAGATTGTTTCAAGCTGAAAATGAAATCGAGTCATTCATAAAAAACGAATCCATTCAGTGTACTCCGGCTCCGCCGAATGTGAATTGCAATCCGTTGCCAATCACCAGAATCAAGGGGCTAACATGATCACCTTGGATGAAGAATACGATTTGAAAGGAACCGTTGTCTCGATACAAAATGTTGAGGCTGCATGGGTTCCCACCTACAAGGATGCCCATGATCGTAGTACAATTAAAACCTACGGTGATAGTTCATACTTACCAACAACAGCCCACCACTGCTACCTAGAAAGAGGATCGAGAATACAAAATAGTTCCATGAACATATCAGCAGAAGGGGAAAGCCAAGATGACAGATTCCGTGGTAGCTCACGGTATGACTAGGTCGGGGTGGTGCTACGCTCTCGAGGATGCAAATCGAGGGAATTTTGGAAGGGAGCAGATTCAGATAAGAAATATAACAGATCTCGAGGCCGCCAATTTGGAAGAAAATGTTAACCAAAGAGTACTCCGTAGAGGAACAACTGAAGAAAACTTCGGAACAAATATAAATCATGGACTTACTGATAAGTTCTGAGAGTCATAAAGACGCCCTAATGAAAATGTTAAGTGGGGTGAGCGTGCCGAGAAACACCACCAGTGAGGAACTAGAAGCAACCACTAGGAAAATGGTTGGAGCAAATATGATCACTTTCCGAAGAGACGAGCTTCTTATCGAAGGAGTAGGACACAACAAAGCTCTACACATCACTGTCAAATGTGGAGATAAGGTAGTGTCTCGAGTACTGGTTGAAGAAGGATAATGAGTCAATATCTTCCCGGTCTCTACGAAACGAAAGTTGGGTATCCACCCGAGAGAAGTCAAGGAAAGTCATGTAAGAGTAAGGGTTTTTGACGGGTCACAGAAGGATGCCATTGGAGAAATTTATTTGGAACTGCATATCGGACTAGTTAAGCTTCCCATACTATTCCAAGTGATGAATATTTCCTTTTCATAAAACTTACTGCTAAGAAGATCCTAGATACACATGGCAGGGATCGTCCAATCTACCCTACACCAGTGCATGAAATTCGAGTGGGTTTGTCAAGAGATCGCAATCCATGGTGAATAGAGACAATCAGATTATCTGGAACATGCAATGTTATTCATAGAAGGTCTAGACCAGGTCGTTTTGCATGCAGTTGAGATCATGCAAACCACCGAAATAGAAGAGACTAAGAAAAACTTGGAAATGCAATCACCGTATAGATCAAAGATGTCCTTGAGGTAAATGATGAAATACAAATACAAACCAAGAACCGGGCTGGGAACTCAATCAGACAAGATAACAGAACCGATTGAGCCAAATAGGCAGAAAGAAAGAGACAACATAAGGTATCGGCCTCTGATTGGGAAGACTTGTACCGTATCTGTACCTTTTTGTAATTTTCCTCTATTACGCAGTTGCAACTTTATTTACCACATCATTTATACTTAAATTTTCTTTTCAGTAATCAAAACGATTATAAACCGGGTTCTTCAATTGTGACATATGACGAAACCCTCGATAAAAATGATCCAGATTACGAGGAATACGATGAGAGTACGATGCCACATAATCTCTCACAAGAGATCGAACAAATGGAAAGCTAGAAAAAGCCTAATCTTGAAAAGACAGAAGTGGTCAACCTCAGAAGCTAGGAAGACATAAAAGTAACTCGAATCAGCATCCATCAAGAAGTAGAGCAGAAGGAAGAATTGGTTGAGCTTCTCCGACAATACGTCGATTGTGTTTGCATGGTCATATGGTGACATGCCTGGGTTAAGTACTGATATAATTTCACATCGATTGCCTACCAATCCTGCTGGACCACCAGTCAAGAAAGAATCAAGAAAATTCAAGCATGACCTGAGTTTGAGGAAAAAAGAAGAAGTAACCAAGCAGATAGAGGAAAATGTAGTAAGGGTCACCATTTATCTCACTTGGTTGACAAATATTGTACCAATATCCATGAAAGACAGGAAGATCAGGATATGTGTTGATTACAGAGATCTCAACAAAGCAAGCCTGAAGAACGACTTCCCCTTAAGAATATTTCATATCCTCATTGACAACTGTGCGAAGCATGAACTGCAGTTGTTCGTGGATTGTTTCACTGGGTACCACCAGATCCTGATGCATAAAGAAGATGCAAAAAAGACAACCTTCACTACACCTTGGGGAGTTTACTGTTACACAGTCATGCCATTCGGCCTCAAAAACGCTGGTGCTACTTACATGAGGTGCTTGATGACACTCTTTCATGATATGATTCACAAAGAGATTGAGGTATATGCGGATGATGTCATCATCAAGTCTCGAAAACTGCACGTTCGAAGTCCTTGTTGAAAAATTGCTAGGTTTCATACTGAGCAGAAAAGGAATGGAATTGGATCCTTCAAAGATGAAATCCATTCAAGAGTTTCTGCCGCCGAAGAGCAAGAAAGATGTGATGAGTTTCCTGGGTAGGCTGAATTACATCAGCCATTTTATAACCATCTACAGTAATTTGTGAACCTATCTTCAAGATGCTGAAAAATGATACAACCAGAAAGTGGACAGAAGAGTGTTAGGAGGCCTTCAACCGAATTAAGGAGTAGTTGTTAAATCCACCAGTGTTGGTTCCCCTGAGCTCGGGAAACCACTATTGTTGTACATGTCCGTCTTTGATAACGCCTTTGGATGTGTGTTTGGATAGTACGACGAAACTAGAAGAAATGAGAAGTCTATGTAATACTTAAGCAAGAAGTTCACACCATGTGAGGCCACATACACTTTGATAAAGCGCACTTATTGTGCTTTGACTTGGACCACCCAGAAACTAAGGCATTACATGTCAGCATAAACCACGAATTTGATATCTTGGCTCGACCTGCTCAAGTATATCTTTCAGAAGCCGATGCATATAGGAAATCTAGCTAAATGGCAGATTCTTCTCAGCGAGTTTGACATTGTGTACATAACCCAAAATTCTGTCGAAGGACTAGCTTTATACGAACACCTTGCAGAGAATCTAGTGGACAAAGTGTATGTACCGCTCATTACGTACTTTCTTGACGAGGAGGTATTGTTCGCCGGAGAAGATATTACAGAGTCATACCCTAGATGGAGAATGTTTTTCGACGGGGTAGAGAATTTCAAAGGAGTAGGAATTGGGGCAATCCTAAATTCGAAATCAAGACAACACTATCCTACATCAACAAAGATAAGGTTCCCCTGCACCAATAACATGGCCGAGTACGAATCATGCATCCTTGGGATCAGGATGACAATTGACATGAACATCAAAGAGCTTTTGGTCATAGGGGATTCAGATCTATTGATACATCAAGTCCAAGGCGAGTGGTCTACCAAGAATGTCAAGAACTTTCCATACCTGCACTATGTAAAAGAGTTATGCAAAAAGTTCACAAAGATTGAGTTCAAGCACATTCCCAGGATCCAGAACGAGTTTACTGACGCTCTTGCAACCCTATCATGCATAATTCAACATCCATATAAGAATTATATTGACCCTATCGAGGTATAGATCACGGATCAACATGCATATTGCTTATGTAAACAAATATCCAGACGGTAAACCATGGTACCACGACATCAAAAGATTCTTCGATACAAGAAAATACCCGGAGAGTGCTACTAATAGTCAGAAGCGAGCGCTCAGGAGGTCGAAAAATCACTTTTCCTTAATGAGGATGTCCTGTATAATAGGACCCCAAACATTGGTTTGTTGAGATATGCAGATGCCGCTGAGGCAACCAGAATATAAGAAGTGATACACGCTGAGACGTGTGGACCCCAAATGAACGGTTTCACATTAGCCAAGAAGATCTTGAGAGCCTGATACTTTTGGATGACCATGGAAAGCGATAGTATCTGCCATGTGCAGAAGTGTCACTAGAACTAGATCCATGGGGATTTCATCCCGGTTCCGCCCAATGAGTTGAATGTGATGAGTTTTCGGATTTCATCCCGGTTCCGCCCAATGAGTTGAATGTGATGAGTTTTCTTTGGTCGTTTGCCGCTTGGGGCATGGATGTAATTGGACCAATAGAGCCTGCAACATCAAACGAGCACCGTTTCATCTTGGTATCCATAGACTATTTCACCAAATGGGTTGAAGCATCTACCTTCAAGGGTGTCACAAAGAAGGTAGTGACGGATTTCGTCTGAAACAACATCATTTGTCGATTTGGGATACATGAGTCAATCATCATTGACAACGCAACTAACCTCAACAGTGACCTCATGAGAGAAATTTGTGAGAAGTTCAGAATTGTCCAGCGTAACTCCACAACCTACATACCACAAATGAACAGAGCAGTTGAGGTAGCCAACAAGAACATCAAGAGAATTTTGCGAAAGAGAGTGGATAATCATAGGCAATGTCACGAGAAGTTATCCTTTTCCTTACTGGGTTATTGAACCACTATGAGAACATCTACTAGGGTAACTTCATACGTGCTGGTGTATGTCACTGAAGCTGTGATACCCAAAGAGGTTAAGATACCGTCCTTAAGAGTCATCCAAGAAGCCAAGTTAGATGATGCATAGTGGATAAGGGTCAGACATGAGCAGATCATGATCAATGACGAGAAGAGAATGGATGCAGTATGCCATGGTCAACTTTATCAAAATAGGATGGCCAATGTATTTAATAAAAGGGTAAAGCCTCACTAGTTTACTCCATGGCAATTGGTTCTAAAGAAAATCTTCCCCCACCTAGAAGAAGCCAAAGGAGAGTTTGCACCGAATGGCGAGGTACTTACATGGTCCATCAAGTATTGTCGGGTGGAGCTCTAATCTCAACAGAAATGGACGGAAGAGTCAGCATGAAGCCCATTAACTCAGACGCAATCAAGAGATACTATGTTTGAAGGAAATAGAGTTAGGGTTTGGATGTATCAAAACTATGTTCAACCTGACTTCCCAAGGAGGGATACGTAGGTAACCCACGTAGGGTTCAGTTTCTCTCCCCCCTTTCATTTTTAATAGAGGATCCAATAATCATTTTGTATGTTGCTCGAAACTACCACAATTTTGTTTCCTCGGGAAGGAATACATAGGTAATCCTCATCCGATTTAGTTGTCTTTTGTAATTGAACTATGTTTTTTCCTGATTCCATTTGGATATGCCAGCAGCCTGAGTCAGACTCGGCCATTCAATTCTTAATCTCTTCATTTTGCATCTGTTGTAATCGAACTACGATTTGAACTGATTCCGTTTGGATACGTAGGCTGCCTAAGTCAGCCTCAGTCATATTTATCATACGTTCTTAATCATCATCATGAACTACATTTAGTCCTAATTCCGTTTGGATACGTACGCAACCTGAAATGGTTCAGTCATAACCCTAGGACACCTTTGTAATGAATTACTTAATACTAGGATGCAATCGCAACGACAAGCGTCCACATCGTTAGAATAATCGTGGAAGATCAACATCTACGGGATAGAGTTTTCAAGAAACAATGCTCGCATTCAAGAAACCTTCGAAGCATGTCATAATTCGGAATGACGACATTATCCATAAAACAAATATTCAAAAAATGTTTTCCAATAAATATCATAATTTGTTCCACCTACTGAACTTAATGGCATAATCTTATCAGGACCAGGGAGAAACCAGTACTACAGTCGACACGAACCAACGCCCCCTCCCCCCTCATCTAAGAATTTTTCTTTGAGCAGTCCTAATAGGATACATGGAAGTGCTGGAAATACACTAGGGCAAATGGCGGATCTGCAACTCTCTTAGGATTATCACTATCACGACCCGGAATTCCCACCTTCGGGACCGTGATGGTGCCTAACATTTCACTTGCTAGGCAAGCCAACATTAGAGGATTTTAAGCCAATTTTAACCAATTACGAGAAGTAAAATAGTTAAACTGACTGCAATTAATACTGAGTGCGAAATAACATAAACAACTTTAATATCTAATTACAACTTGTATCTGGAGTCAGCTGAAATGCCTCACAAACAACTGAGACCAATGCCAAAATCTGCACAAGAAGTGTAGAGTGTAGTATGAGTACAATAGACCCCATGTACTCTATAAGTTCCAATCCTAACCTTGACGAAGTAGTGACGAGGCTAAGGCAGGTCACTCACACTACAACCTGTATGCAATATATAATAAAGACAGAAAAGGAAATACATAATGAAATAAGGCAGTCAACTAAAAATAATAGCTACAACCTCAAGAAATAAGACAGTGACGTTCAGAATTACCAATCCTTAGAATTCAGATTAAAATACCGTAAACCAACATAACTCAATGAAATAGGAACAAAGATTGTTGCAGCGCACAACACGATCCCACCGCAAAACACATTGATAAGTAGGGATTTGGACAACTTATTTGCACTCATATACTTCCGTTTTAGCTCTAAAATGCTTAAAGGTATTCCCGAAAACTAATGAAATGTGCTTTCTTGCAGGAGTATTGGGAAATGAGACAAAGAGATGAAAATCAACTCAAGAAGGAGTAAAATATGACAAGGACCAAAACAAAGCAAAAAAGAGCAAAGTGTGGACCGCACAATATAGTGTGCGGCCACAGACTACGAAGAACCACTGATAAATTTCCTTCGCAAAGTGTGGACCGCACAATTATTGTGTGGCCGAAGAAGACGAGGTTCAGAGATATGGAAGTTTGGGTCCCTGAAGAAGTGCGCACCGCACTATTATTGTGCGGCCGTAAAGTTTAAGAGGGAGGACACACTCAGAAATGTGCGGTCTGCAGAAGTCTCTTATGTCAAGTCCAAGATCAAGAGTGCGGCAGCACTCAGAAATGTGCGGTCCGTAGAATCTAAAGAAGTGCCGTCGCAACCTAGAAATGTGCTGGAGAAGACCATCCTGTCAAGACAGCTTCAAAGTGTGGACCGCACACATAATTGTGTGGCCGCAGAACCTCCGTAGGGGAAATATTGTCCGATAATTTTAGCTAGGTATAAATAAATCGTTTTGTCAAATTTAGGTTAAGTTTTGAACAACAGAAAGTAGCTAGCTGTTTTTCCTTTACTATTTTGGGTAACTTTGTTATAATTTATCATTTTAACATTAGATTTTCTTCCATCTATCATCTATTATGAGTTTAATCTTATTTTCTTCTTTAGTTTCTTCAATTTTATCCATGAGTAGCGAATTTCTTAGCTAGGGTTGTGACCAAACCCTAGTGTGGTGCCTAATGTGTGTTTAATTTAGGGCTTGTTTGTGATTGGGTAAGTGATATTTAGCCTAGTTCTTGCTTCAATTTCAGATTCAATGGCTGCAAACATTGATTCAAGCCTAATTGACCTAGTCTCTACTTGAGAAAGAGAGACAATATAGGAAAACTAGGCTAACAAGGAATTGGGGTGAACTCAAGAAATTGATAGCCCCAATTAAATGGTCAAATCTAGAGATAGTAAGGCCCGACTTGAGCATTTATCACTTGTTTTGTGAATTACCCATTTGGACTTGAGAAAGCTAAATTGGGCAAAACCACTCTAACTACTAAGAGGTATCAAGTGGGTAATAGTGTGTGATTGCTATATTACATACCAATCGATCAAATCTGCACTAAAGTCCTCACCCGTTAGGTGACCACCTAGGTGGAAGTCACGATTCTAAAGCGTTTTATAAACTTGAAAAACAACAATACCAAAAATAATGTTCTATAGCTTTTCATTTATAAGAAATAGTATAAATGTTAGTAGTAGAAATAAACAACCAAATATGTGGAAGTGCATCTTAAGCACGTCATACACTTAGTCTATATATATATATACCTAATCTAATATAAGCTCTATGCGGAATCAACCTGACTTACAATGAGTAATTATTGCATCGACTGCTTCACAATCCCAATTAGTGGTGTGAATTTGGGCGACATCAGTTTTGGAGCCGTTGCCGGGGAGCTAAAAATGGATTTGGCTATATATCTGGTTTTGTGTGTGACTTATCTTCTTTTTCTTCCGGGTTACAAACTTTCTTGTGAATTGATTATAGGTACAAAAATTGCTCCCACCAATGATCCGCTCGGAAATTTTCTTTTGGGGGAGGTAGTGGACGATGACCAAGGTGATGAGGTTCCTCTTGAACCTCAAGTAAATTGGCGAGGCCGACCGTATCATGATAATATTGTTGTCCCCCCCCCCTTATACCAAGAGCGGCTCCACACCGAGTGTTGCCGAACGAAGGATACGCAAGTGCAATAGTCCCACCCTGCATTAGGGCGTGCAACTTCCAAATCACCAATGTGATGCTTACATTGCTAGAGCAACGAGGATTCTTCACCGGGGCTACGAGTCAAAATGCATACAAGCACCTAAAAGGGTTTTTGGATACTTGTTGTGGGAGTAAGCAGACCAACGTCTCCGAGGTTTCTCTAAGGTTGAGGCTATTTCTCTTTTCTCTACGGGGGAAGGCCTTTGATTGATTAGAAAGATTTCCAAACCATTCCATCCATACATGGGATGAATTGGCGGAAAAATTCATTGCCAAGTTCTTTTCTCCCGGGCATATAGCTACTTTTCAGGATGAGATTCTAGCGTTCAAGCAAGAACATAATGAGCCTTTGCACGAGATTCGGGAGAGGTACCGTACTTCGGTAAAAGAGTGCCCGAATAATGGCATGACTGAGGCCTATGATTCAACAAACCTTCTATAAGGTGATCAACACTACCAATCAATACGTGGTCAACCAATTTGCCGGTGGAAATGTCATGACAACACCATATGCCGAAGCTTGTGAAATCTTGGATGAAATGGCTAATACTTCATCGTCATGGCAAAGTAGAGCTAATGTTCCTCAAGGTGATCCAAATGTGATTCACCTACACAAGGAATTGCATGATCATGGGAAAGCAATTGGCGAGTTGACGACCACAATGAATCAACTTGAAAAATCTCAACTTCAACAAGTTCAAGGTCATAAGCAAGTGAATGCAATGGAAGGTGTGAGTATGATGGTTAACGAAAGAAGGCAAAATGGTCAACAAGTACAAAATCGTATGGAACAATTTGTGCATGATGATAGTGGTTTTGACCAAGACGAATCATAAAATGAGCAAGATAAAGAAGTGCAATATGTGAACATCTATCAAGGGAATAGAAACAATTCTCAAGGCCCGAATCAACAACAATGGCGTTCTCAAGGAAACCAAGAAAATTGGAGCAATCAAAACCACCAAGGCAATTGGAGTGGTGGTAACAACAATCAATGTAATTGGAACAATATAAATAATTAAGTCCATTGGAATAATCAAGGCAACCAAGGCAATTGGGGTGGAAATAATCAAGGATACTTTGGAGGCAACAACCAAGGGGGTCGGAATAATAACCAAGGGAATCGACGGTCGGGATTTCAAACGCCTTCGATGTATCAACAACCAAGCAACCCGCATCCTTATCCATCCCATGGTTCTAGCTCTTCCAATAATGAGATGGGATAGATTGATAATATGTTCAAGCAGATGATGGAGAGAAATGCCGACTCCGATTCTCAACTAGCCTCTCACAACACTTCAATCCGAAATTTGGAGGTTCAATTAGGGAAAATCTCGCAAGCTTTAAACACTCGCCCTAAGGGGGAACTACCTAGTGACACGATGGTGAAAATAAAGGATGGGAACAAAACGGGACATGCCATGGCCGTAACCACACGAAGTGGAAAAGGTGGGGAGGCAAAAACCTCAAACCAAAGAAGAGTAGTCGATGATGATGTAGTGGTTCAAGAAGATGAAATTCCAAGCAATGTGGTTCAAGCTAATGAAGAAGTGAGAATTGAGATTGATGAAAATGTGGAGGAGACCCAAAAATAAGTAAACCCATCTAGGGAACACGTGATTTACATTCCAGAACCGGTAGTGCCAAAGGCCAAGACACCAATGCCAAGGTCTCCTCCTCCATACCCTTAAAGGATCGCCAAGAAAAATAGCGAGAACCAATTCAAGAAGTTTATTTACATGATTAAAAGCTTATCCATTAATGTTATATTGGTTGAGGTGTTGGAACAAATTCCTAGATATGCAAAGTTCATGAAGGATTTGGTGACAAAGAAAAGATCAATGAATTGTGAAACTATCAAGATGACACATCAAGTGAGTGTTATAGTGCACTTAATGGCTCCGAAATTGGAAGATTCCGGAGCTTACACAATCCCTTGCACTATTGGGAGAGCCGACTTTGCCAAAGCTCTATGTGATCTAGGGGCGAGTATCAACTTGATGCCCTACTCGGTGTTCAAAACTTTGGGAATTGGGCAACCAAGACCCACGTTATGAGGCTACAAATGGCTGATTGTACTGTGAAGAGACCATTGGGTATTATTGATGATGTGTTGGTCCGTGTTGATAAGTTCATCCTTCCGGCGGACTTTGTGATTCTTGATTACGAAGTGGACTATGAGGTGTCTATTATCTTGGGTAGACCTTTACTTTATACGGGGAAGGCTCTTGTTGATGTGGAAGCCGGTGAGCTCAACTTCTGGGTGGGCGATAAAAAGGTGGGTTTCCATGTATGCAAATCGATGAGGCAACCAAATAGCAATGAAGTTTGTTCGTTTGTGGACTTAGTGACTGAGGTGATTGTTGATGATGCAAGTGCCATGATGAATGTTGATGATACTTTGGAAGTCGTATTGCTTAATCATGATGATGATAAGAAGGAAGGCTATATGGAATATTTAAATACATTGAAAGGAATGGGGTCGTACACTTATAAACCCCGAAAATTGTCCTTATATCTTGAGAACCGGAAGACTCCTCCTACAAAGCTCTCAATCAAGGAGCCTCCCACTTTGGAGTTAAAGCCATTGCCTCCACATCTAAAGTATGTGTTTCTTGGCCCATGTTCTAATTTACCGGTTATTCTTTCCTCTTGCTTGATTAACGTGCAGGTAGACTCTACGTTGGCGGTGCTACAAAAGAGGAAGAAATCTATAGGATGGACACTGACGGATATTCGGGGGATAAGCCCCGCCTTTTGCATGCACAAGATTGTTTTGGAGGAGGATTCCAAACCCTCCGTTAAACATCAAAGGAGATTAAATGAAGCAATGCAAGAGGTGGTGCAGAAGGAGATCATAAAATTGTTAGATGTCGGGGGTGTTTACCCAATTACCGATAGCTCGTGGACCTCTCCTGTGAAATGTCTCCCAAAGAAAGGGGGTATGACTGTGGTAACAAATGAAAAGAACGAATTGATAGCCACAAGAACGGTCATTAGGTGGAGTGTGTGTATGGACTACTGAAAGCTCAACAACGTCACAAGGAAAGATCATTTCCTACTTCTATTCCTTGATCAAATGCTTGATAGGTTGTCCGGTCGAGCTTTCTATTGTTTCCTTGATGGATATTCCGGATACAATCAAATTATTATTGCTCCGGAGGACAAAGAGAAGACTACTTTCACTTGTCCCTATGGTACTTTTACATTCTCGCGGATGCCATTTAGGTTATGCAATGCACCGATGACTTTTCATCGGTGTATGATGGCCATCTTCACCGACATGGTGGAGCATTTTCTTGTCTTCATGGATGACTTTTCTGTGGTCGGAAACTCTTTTGATGATTGCTTGAACAAGTTGGATAAAGTCTTGGTAATATGTGAGGAGACAAACTTGGTTTTGAATTGGAGAAATGTCACTTCATGGTCGAGGAAGGCATTGTCCTCGACCACAAAATATCAAAGCATGGTATTGAGGTCGACAAGGCCAAAATAGAGGCGATCTTTAAACTCCCACCCCCTACATCTGTGAAAGGAGTGAGGATATTCTTGGGTCATGCAGCGTTCTATCGTAGATTCCTCAAGGATTTTCCAAAGTGGTGAACCCCTTGTGTAAACTTTTTGAGAAGGATGCCAAGTTCCATTTCAACGAATATTGTATGAAGGCATTCGAATTGCTCAAGTTCAAGTTGACTACTACTCCTATTATTACTGCACCGGATTCGAGCTTGCCTTTCGATCTCATGTGTGATGCAAGTGATGTGGCGGTTGGAGCAGTCTTGGGGAAACATCTCAACAAAATCTTCCATATGGTCTACTATGCTAGTAAGTCCATGAATGATGCCCAAGTCAACTACACAATGACCGAAAAAGAGATCCTTGCTATTGTCTTTTCTATGGAGATGTTCCGCCCGTACTTGATGGGTACAAAGGTGATTGTCCACACCGATCGTGTGGCGCTTCGATATTTAATGAGCAAGAAAGATTCAAAAGAAAGATTAATGCGATGGGTGCTTCTATATCAAGAATTTGATCTAGAGATTCAAGACCGAAAGGGTAGTGAAAACCAAGTGGCGGACCAATTTTCTCATTTGAAGGAGGAGGGGAGGCCACATGACGACCTTGAGATAAATGATTCCTTCCCCGACGATCAACTTCTAGCCATTTTAATGATCAGGATGCCATAGTTCGCTGACTTAGCCAATTATCCTGTGAGTGTTATTGTACCGAATGAGTTCTCTTCAAACCAAAGAAAGAAGCTCAAATGGGATTGCCTTGACTATTATTAGGATGGGCCGTATCTCTTCCGTATTTGTACTGATGGTGTGACTTGACGATTTGTACCGGAGGAGGAACAAGTGGAAATTCTTGAGTCTTGCCACTCTTCACCATATGGTGGTCACTATGGTGGAGCTAGAACGTAACGAAAGTGTTGAGCTGTGGATTCTATTGGCCTACTCTTTACAAGGACGCTAGCGAACTCGTCAAGCGTTGTGATGAATGTCAAAGGGCCGATGGGGTTTATAAGAAAAATGAGATGGCCCTCGCCGCTATGTTGGAGATTGACATTTTTGATGAGTGGGGCATTGATTTTACGGGTCCGTTCGTGAGCTCTTGTCGGAACACTTATATTTTGGTAGATGAGGGTTATGTGTCAAAGTGGGTTTAAGCCGTGGATTTACCCAACAATGAAGCTCGAAGTGTGGTGGCATTTTTGAAAAAGAACATCTTCACGATATTTGGTACTCCAAGGGCCATTATTAGTGATGGGGAATCACACTTTTGCAACAAAGCTTTTGATACCTTACTCACAAAGTATGGTGTCACTCACAAAGTGTCGACTCCCTATCACCCTCAAGAAAGCGGGCAAGTGGAAGTCTCCAACCGGGAGATCTAGAGTATTTTGTCAAAGACAGTGAATACCAACCGGACGGATTGGTCAAAGAAACTTGATGATGCTCTTTGGGCTTATAAGACGGCGTACAAAACACCGATTGGTATGTCTCCGTACCGGTTAGTGTTTGGGAAAGCTTGTCTCCTTCTAGTGGAACTTGAGCAGAAAGCTATGTGGGCATTGAAACAACTTAATCTTGAATGGGATGTCGCCGCCAACTTGAGGGCGGCGCAATTGAATGAGCTTGATGAATTCCGATACCATGCATATTCAAGTTCGTCCTTATATAAGGACAAGATGAAGTACCTCTATGACAAGTACATCTGAAACAAAGAGTTCAAAGAAGGTGATCTTGTGCTGTTGTTCAATTCTCGGTTGCGGATGTTTCCGTAAAAGTTGAAGTCCAAGTGGAGTGGTCCATTTGAGGTTGTGCATGTGACACCCTTTGGTGCATTAGACTTGAAGAACAAAAATGATAAAGTGTTTAGAGTCAAGGGTCACTGGGTGAAACATTATCTTGGCAAAGTTGATGATGGCCACGTCGTGGCGTTAATCCGTTTCAAGTGATTGATTGTAATCCAGCGTGCCTAGATGTTAAATCAGGCGCTTCTTGGGAGACAACCCATGTTTCTTTTCATTTTTTTAATTTTCTTCTTTGTTAGATAGGTTTTGTATTGAACTAACTGTGCATTGCAGGTACTGTGATCGAAAAAATAAAATTTGGCCAAGTGTTGAAAAAGTACGGACCACACATTTATTGTACGTACCGCACAATTGTGAATGCAACCGCAGAGAAGACTCTCCAGCCGCAAATTTGTTTGTCCCATAAATGTGAACTCTCTGAAATTTCGAGTTGCAGAGAATAGGCCATTCTGCGGCCACACACAAAAATGTGTCGACCGCACAAATTTCTGCAGCCGCACTCACTTTTGTGCGGTCCGCAGAATCTCAGCAAAGGTCCGGGTAAAGAGTGAGAACCACACTAAAAAATTTGAGGCTGCACTCGGCTTAAATTTTGACCAATTTGGTCAACCTATAAATAGTTCCTCCGAACACTATTCACAACTTTATACACTCTGAGTTCTTGAGACCTAAGCAAACACAGTGCACCACAAACTAGTTCACACTCCTACTCATTTCATCAAGTTTATATTCTCACATGCATCCTTCATCACTGGTATGTTCAAACTATGTTAGACTTTTCTATTTTTCTTAATTTTTGTTCTTGATTAGTATAGTTATTAGGCCTAAAATGTCAAATGTTCTTCATGTGTGCTTAAAAGTTGTATGGGTAATGTCATGTATGCTTAATGGGGACTGGGTAGACCATTCATCATGCTTAATTTGAAAATACCATGTCTAAATTGTGCAAAAAAATGCAAAAACCTAAACTTAGTGTCGTGTGATTCCAAATGGTGCGGTTGCACACAAACTTGTGCGGTCTGCAGAAAAATTGTGCGGCCGCAGAAAACTGTGTGCGACAACACTTTGGAACTTTAGAGAACTAGTGTTCTAAACTTAGGATTATGTGGCCGCACTCAAAATTGTGCGGTACGCACTTTAGGATGTGCGACCGCACTGCGACCACACTCAAAATTGTGCGGTCCGCATTATCTCTTCTGTAGATTATTTTCTTGCAACTGTAATGCAACTGCTTACACTATTTTGAACTCTAACTCACTTATGTGCCTTGTATTGCAGACAATGATTCGATCACGAGGTAAAGGCGATATATCTAAAGGGAGAGGTGAACCCTCCCGAGGCTGAGGAAAGGGCACTCACCCACTGGGAGTGCAATCAAAAGCCATCACCAAATATCCGACTACTAGGAGATATAGGGCCAAAGAGCCTTCAGAATCTAGCTCATATGCCCCGTCTAGGGAAGCCTCCTAGGGACATTCAGTGGAGGTACATCCTGAGGCCCAGTCCCAACTACCACAAACAACTAGGAGATATCAATTGCGCAACGAAGCCTCCACTATAGAAAGTTTTTTCGAGGGTTCCAATGCCGGTATATAGGGTTCATAGACCTCCTATACACCTAATCCTCCTGTACCAATTACAGTAGATGATGATGATGATGTCCCGGATGATGGTAGATGAGGTAACACTCGAGTCGCGTCCTAGAGAGGTCGAATGAGAAGGAAGCGTGAGATGATAGATTTGTGAGTTTGAAGGCCTTCACAAGGTTCAGAGAGTGGTGTCCCCAGAGATCTCTCACAATTGAGCGACAATTATTAATAAAGGATTTGGATAAATACATCCAAATGTCCTTGGACAATTCCGGGAGCGAAAGGCGTGGATGTGGTTAACCCAAAGTTTCATATATGAAAATGAGAACTTGGTAAGGGAGTTCTATGACAATGTGGCTCAAATCAAGAAGGGTACCAAAATAACCAAAGTTATAAATTTGAAAGTCAGATTCGACCCCAACACTCTGAACACTTATCTGGGCTTTGAGGAGGTAGAGGCAATCCAGTACTTAGAGAAGCTTGCTATGGGTGATGCAACTTGCCCCTGGTTAGCAGAGATTTTGGCTGCTCCAGGACCACCACCACCGTGGATCACAACAAGGATTCCTATCACACGGGCCACCCTAAATTTTGAAGCAAAAGGGTGGCAAACTTTTGTGTGCAGCCGTGTTGACCCAAGTAGGAATGAGAACAATGTTCCAATCCTCCGAGCAGTTTTGGTGGAATCTATTATGGCCGTGTACCCAATCAATGTGGGTTCCATAATGTCGTCCAACATGACAGTGGCTATCCGAAAAGGTGAAAGCTCCTACCCATATCCCAACACCCTCACAGAATATTTCAACGATGCAACGGTGGAGCCAAGGACTTTTGATACAAAAGTGAGGGCCAAGAAGCCCTTCTCATGGTACTCCCTGCAAGGTGCAGACAACCCAAAGTTCAAGGGTAAGGACACTACCACCGTTAGTCTGTTTGATGAGCCATCGGTGGTGGTTACAAAGTCTGTTGCTGAGCCATCTACAGCTCCCACGCCTTCCACAGCAGCCGGGCCTTCCACCGGGACAACTGACATGCCACCACCCTAATCTTTTACCAGTGCCGGAATCATCCACTTATCCACTCACTGTGCTGTGAGTCTCCCAGACATTGGCGAGTCTCAACAATTAGATACATGCAACCTCTTCTAAGCTGTCTGACATATCCAGTGTTATTGCAGCACAGTCTTCTATACCACAGGTCCCTCCGTTAGTGGAGGAAATATTGAAGAACATTATAGAAAACCAAAAGATCATTATGGATACGCTGGTGGCACATGGGGGAGAAATTGAGGAGTTGGGAAAACAAGTAAAGAAGATGAGGAAATCCCAGGCTTCGATTAAATCGGTGGAGATATTGAGAAAGGAGGTGACAAAGATTACAGCAGCTGGTGATTTACCATTTGACTTACTAATGGAGTCATATCCATCAGTACCAACAGACCCATCAACACTTTCAGCAGAGGCACCAACTGGCCAGTCAGATGATCTAGACCTTGCTGCCCACACTACTTGCTTCAGATGTTCGCCAATTTCGTTGTTCCCCAGCTAGAGGATGATGAGATCCAGTTGCAAGGGACCGAGGGTGGTGATGCTGCCAGTCACCCTGAGACCACATAGGGAGTTTTCTTTACACTCTACCCTCCCTTATTTTGATTTTTCTAAGCATTGAGGACAATGCTTGTTTTTATTCAGGGGGTGGTCTATTTGGTTTGATTTGATGACATTGGCCTGTTATAACTTTAATACTCCTTTTCTTTTATGTATATTTTCTCTTTTATTATGTATATATTCCTCCCTCTCTTTTGATGTATATATTCTACCCCCCTTAGTTTGTTTATTCATTTGCCTTACTTTCAGTAGTTTATTTCATAGCTTCTTTATTTTCTTCTTTATTTTGTTTTCTCAATAGTCTAGTTTCTTTTTGACTTGGTAGATTCTTTTTATGTTTAAGTGAGAAATAAGCCTTTGGTTTTCTTAATGCCACATTTCTTTCCAAATGTGGGTTTTGTGTGAACCAGCTGGCTCTTCCCAACGATGGATGGCGTGACAACCTTCTTAAGGGATGAATCAATTTTTTTATGTTTAGATAGGAACAATAGTTTCAATGAATAAAAAAGGGTCAATCATGCTTCATTTGGTACCAACACACTTAACTACACAGTTATGGTTAAAAACTAGTTTTTGGAAAGAAATGACTCTAGTTAGTGACCTTGTGACTCTTGTGTTGACTTAGGCAATAATCCGGTGGTTTAGTTGAACCATTAGTGATTTTCAATCTTAAATGCGGTTGTTGTGGGCCTTAGACTCTATTCTTTTTAACAATCTGGTTGTGTGAGAGGTGAGGTATTTTGTTACAAGTCCAAGTACCCGTGTGAATGGTACAGAACTTGCCCCGAATGTGTTTCTAGGCGAAATTCTAAGTTATCTTGGCTTGAGAAGTGATTGTAGGCTCTCCTTGACCCGTTTTGAAACCTTCCATGTTCCACCAATGATGTTATACTTATTCAACCCTTTTGAGCCTAAAGCCTTTTTCATTCGATAACCATGTTACAAGACTTTACCCGTTTTATAGTGACCCTCTCTTGGCACCCGAACTTTATTTAGCACTCATGAGAAACAAATGGAGAAAACATAAGCTTGGGGGAGAGTCGAGGAGTTTGAAGATGGTATCAAGGCACAAAAAGAGAAAATAAATAAAGAAGAGGAAAGGCAAAGAAAAATAAAGAAAGAACAAAAGAAGAACACAAAAAGATAGTGAATAATATGAAAGGGTTGAAAAGATTCAAAAAAAAAGCAAAGGTGCAAAGCATGGAGAAAACAAAGAAGGAGAATATGAATAGCATGACCAAGAAAGACTGATGTCAAGTATCTCTAGTTCCCTTAAAGAAAAAAAAATGACTCAAAGAGCCGGCAAAGTATGAGCCAAAAAGAGAAAATGGAGTGCTAATGGAAAGATGAACCAGTTCCATTCCAATATTTCTTGCTTAGTCCAAAAGCCTTCATTACATGCCGAAAAGGCCCTACGTGATTTCAAGCCGAGTAAGCTTATATTAATGGTGATCTACATGAGGGGAAAGCATATGGTACTTAAAGTCGGGCTTGTGACATTCTTTTGAGAGTGATAAGTGAACCTTTCTCGAATCATTGCATTGAGTGATTCATTCTTGAGTGAGATGAGCTTACGGAGAGTATATCAGGAGGAGTTTGGGATCCTGAGTGACTTACATGAAAGTGTGAACTTCCTTAATGAATAAAGTCAACTCTTGATGATCAAGCGCCACATTAGAGCTATTTGTGTTTTAACATTCAAAATATAGGCTTGTTGATAATTCATGAGTGTGTGGGTAATTGTTGGTCCCAATTGATGTGTGTTTGATTCAACTTAGGCCAACTAAAAGAGCTCTTTTCTTGTGGAGGCCAGAATTACCTTAATTACTTGAGGACAAGCAAAAGCTTAAGTTTGGGGGAGTTGATAAATAGAGATTTTGACCACTTATTTGCACTCGTTTACTTTTGTTTTAGCTCAAAAATGCTTAAAGGTATTCCCGAAAACTAATGAAATGTGCTTTCCTGCAGGAGTATTGGGAAATAAGCCAAAGAGATGAAAATCAACTCAAGAAGGAGTAAAATTGGACAAGGACCAAAACAAAGCAAAAATGAAAATATTGCGGCCTGCACAATATTGTGTGCGGCCGCAAACTATGAATAACCACCGACAAATTTCCTTCGCAAAGAGCGGACCGCACAAATGTTGTGTGGCTGTAGAAGATGAGGTTCAGAGAGATGGAAGTTTGGGTCCCTGAAGAAGTGCGGACCGCACTATTATTGTGCGTCCGCAAAGTCCAAGAGTGCGGCCGCACTCAGAAATGTGTGGTCCGCAGAAGTCTCTTATGTAAAGTCCAAGATCAAGAGTGCGGAAGCACTTAGAAATGTGCAGTCCGCAGAATCTGAAGAAGTGCGGCCGCAACCTAGAAATATGCGGTCGGTGAAGACCATCTTGTCCAGCTAGCTTCAAAGTGTGGACCACACACATAATTGTGCGGCCGTAGAACCTCCACAGGGGCAATTGTTTCCGATAACTTTAGCGGGGTATAAATAGATCTTTTTGTCAAATTTAGGTTAAGTTTTGAACTGCAGAAAGTAGCCGTTTTTCCTTTACTGTTTTGGGTAACTTTGTAATAGTTTATAATTTTAACATTAGATTTCTTCCACCTATCATTTTTAAGAGTTTGATATTATTTTCTTCTTTAGTTTCTTCAGTTTTATCCATGAGTAGCTAATTTCTTAGTTAGGGTTGTGACCCAACCCTAGTGTGGTGCCTAATGGGTGTTTAATTAGGGATTGTTTGTGATTGGGTAAGTGATATTTAGCCTAGTTCTTGGTTCAATTTTAGATTCAATGGTTGCAAACATTGATTCAAGCATAAATGACCTAGCCTTTACTTGAGAATGAGAGACTAAGTCTAGGAAAAC
Source organism: Nicotiana undulata (assembly GCA_005239495.1). NCBI lineage: Eukaryota > Viridiplantae > Streptophyta > Magnoliopsida > Solanales > Solanaceae > Nicotiana > Nicotiana undulata. Next base: position 91,182 of record ML279528.1, read on the forward strand.
TAGGCTAACAAGGAATTGGGTGAACTCAAGAAATTGATAGCCCCAATTAAAGGTTCAAATCTAGAGATAGTAAGACCTGACTTGAGCATTTATCACTTGTTTTGTCAACTACCCATTTGGACTTGAGAAAGCCAAATTGGGCAAAACCACTCTAACAACCAAAAGGTATCGAGTGGGTAATAGCGTGTGATTTCTATATATTACATCGCGATCAATCAAACCTGCCCTAAAGTCCTCAACCCGTTAGGTGACCACCTAGGTGGACGTCATGACCCTAGAACTTTTATAAACATGAAAACCAACAATACCAAAAATAGCGTTCTATAGCTTTTCATTTACAAGCAATAGTATAAATATTAGAAGTAGAAAGAAACCTCCAAATATGTGGAAGTGCATTCAGCATCATAATTCACCCTTATTTAACTGTAAAAATCCACCCTTATTCCACCTGTTGCGGCGTGCAACCCGATCCCACCATATAACAATATCAGTATCATAATTAACCCTTATTTCATCGTAACAATCCATCCTTATTCCACCTGTTGCGGCGTGCAACCCGATCCCACCATATCAGTACCAAATACTCAATTCATGAAAGCATGACGATGTCTAATATTTTTAACAGCAGAAACAATGACTAACAAGTAGCAATTAAAGCATGGAAGGCATTTAGAGCACATAACATTTAAAGCAGGGAAGGGGATAGTTAAGGAAAAACGGAAAATCAGGAAAACAAGTAATTCGGCCGCGTATAAGCACTCGTCACCTCACATATAAGCTGCAACAGAGGAAATTCACATAATACATAGTTCAAGGTTCCTAATTCCCTCAAGTAAAGGTTAAACTAAACACTTACCTTGCTCCAAAGATCAACTCAAAGCTCAACCACATCTTTTCCTTTCAAACAAGCCTCCGAACCAATAGAATCTAGCAAATTACCAACCAAACGATTCACATTAAGCCTTAGGAACTACCCACGATTGTAGAAGATTCAATTTAGGTCATTATTGAAAAGGTCAACAAAGTCAACTCGCGGGCTCGCTTGGTCTAAACTCGAAATTCGGACCAAAACCCGAGTACCAATTCACCCTATAGCCCGGTTATGTAATTTGTTTTGAAATCCGACCTCAATTTGAGGTCTATATCCCAATTTTACAAAATTCCCTAATTCTACCCAAATCCCCAATTTGCAGTATGAAAACACTAGATTTTGGTTTAAAACTTATGAAATGTAATGAAATATTAAAAGAAAATAGGTTAGAATCACTTACCAATGGATTGGGGAAGAAGTTCTTTGAAAAATCTCCTCTAGGGTTTTCTAGTTTTGAAAATTTGAAGAATGAACAAAAATCCCATTTAACACCTATTTGTTCAGTTGCGGATGTTGCATTTGTGATCGCAATTGCGAACCTCTGCAAATGCAAAGAACACCTCGCAAATGTGAAGTCTGCGCACCTCTGCTTACATCGCATTTGCGATGAAATGATCGCAAATGCGAACTCTGGCCTCCCCGCAATTGCGACCTCCTGATCGCAAATGCGAACTCTCGCTCACCCAGGCACACTTCACAAATATGAGCCTAACAGGACTTGGGATGTTTGCAAATGTGAACACTAATCTCGCAATTGCGAGATCGGAGACCAGTACCAGAAATTTCAGAACACCAGTTGAGTTTTCTAAGTCTTAACCACTCCGTAGCCTATCCGAAAATCACATGAGCCCTCGGGACTCTAAACTAAATATGCACAAAAGTCTAAAAATAACATACAAACTTTCTCGCGTGATCAAATTGCAAAAATAACACCTAGAACTACGAATTGAGCATCAAATCAAAGGGAATTATCAAGAAAACTCATGAACTTCTATTTTAACAACCAGACGTCCGAATCACGTCAAACCAACTCCGTTTCTCATCAAATTTGACAAACTAGTCCAAAATATAGTAATGGACCTATATTGAGTTCCGGAACCAAAATACTAACCTGATATCCATAAAGTCAAACATTGGTCAAACCTTTAGATTCATTAAGCCTTTAAACATTCAAATTTCAACAAAATATGATAACTTGCTAGGGAATTCCGAATTTGATTCCGGGTATACGCCCAAGTCCAAAATCACGATACGGACCCCTTGATAACTAGTGATTTGTACTACTATTTACTCCCATTTTCTTAGATTTTAAGGCTAATTTGACTACAATACTCCCACATTTTGATGCAAGTTGTTTGAATTGCAGGAATTGAGTTGATTTGTAAATATTGATCCACAAAGATCTCAAAAGGAGCAAAACTTGCAAAGTCCCTGAACCCAACAGAAACGCTGCAGCACTCACGTTTTCGCTGCAACGTCTGTCACTGCGCTGTAGCGGATTTCTGTCCGCTGCCCCGCTTGTCAAACTTCAGAGAGGTGTTTTTGAGGTTATGCATAGCGCTGTCCGCACTATTTTTCTGCTGCAGCGGTTCACCTACCGCTGCAGCGTCCGTTTATCCGCTGGACCCATTTGAGAAACTTCAGAGAGTTGGCAGCAATGGGGATTCAAGCTTCCGCGATCAGCGGTATTTTTCCGCTGCCGCGTTCCAGCCACCGTTGCAGCGTTCTATTAATCCGCTGGACGTGGTTTGGACGAATCAGAGAGTTACACAGTTCAAGACCGATGGAGCGGCCATTATTCGCTGCATCGGAAGCCATTCCGCCGCGGCACTCAGTAATACGCTGGGAGCGGATTCTCCGTAGGGGCAATTTTGTCCAGTATTTTCAGCCTAGTATAAATAGATCTTTTTCTCATTTTTTAGAGTGCAGCCGTTTGGAGAACATGTGAATAGTGCTTTTTGACTATTTTGAGTAACTTTAGCTTAGATTTAACCATAGTTCTTCAATTATTATCTTGTATTTTACATTTATGAGCTTAATTTCATCTTCTACATGTGTTTCTTCTTCAAATATGAGTAGCTAGACCCTTAAGCTATGGTTGTGACTCAACCCTAGTGTGGGTAATTAATGAGTTTTCAATTTTAGGATGATTATGTGTATGGGTGTTTGGTATTTAGCTTAATTTGTGCATAAATCTCAGATTTAGTAGTTGCAAACACTATTTCAAGCCTTAATGACTAGGGTCACTCTTGATAAAGAGCCAAGCCTAGGTAATTGAGATAACAAGGTATTGGGGCAAACTCAAGAGATTGATAGCCCGAGGGGGGGGGGGGGGGAATGCTAGAGATAGCTACACCCGACTTGAGTCAATTCATGTGCATAAATGAAAACACCCAATTGTGCTTGAGAAGGCCAAATTGGGCAAAGTCACCCATATTACCGAGAGGTAGTGGGTGAGCAACTTTACATGAGGTTATGCCTTTCATCCACATTTCACAAATTCATTCTCAATTTTAGATCCGTTAGTCACTCACCTAGGAGGAAGTCACAGCCCTAGTCCTTTTATCAACTGAGAAAATCCACAAAAAGACATTAGTTAGCTAGTTCATAGTTTCATTTAGACTAAATCATAATATAATCTCAAAAACCTTTTTATGAGAAGTTTAATTAAGAGCATGACACACCACTAGATCATTTAGACACTCAAATCCCACATACATAGCTCCCTGTGGAAATCGATCCCGACCCTTCAGGTAAAAGCTGCTTCGGCCCCTTCCTTGCTACTATTTAGTGGTATAGGCGGGAGCCGATCACCCCTCGGGATCGTCAAAACATGGATCCGGGTCCGTTTGCTCAAAACGTTGACTAAAGCCAACTCAAATGGGGTTTAAGGCAAACATTTCATATTTTATAAGTTTTAACATAAAACCTTTGAAAAATACCTAGTCTACGCATGCAAATCGAGGAGGGCTAAAATGAGGTATTGAGGCTTTGAAACACAAAATTAGGTTCTAAAACATAAGATGACCTATCGGGTCATCACATTCTCCACCTCTAAAATAAGCGTTCGTCCTCGAACGGACATAGAAAAGTACCTGGACTGGTGAAAAGGTGTGGATATCTACTCCGCATGTCCGACTCGGACTCCCAAGTAGCTGCCTTGACGTGCTGGCCTCTCCACTGCACTCGAACTGAAGAATAACTCTTTGACCTCAACTGAAGAACTTGTCGGGCTAGAATAGCCACCGACTCCTCCTCATAATCCTTGTCCAACTTGACTGAGCTGAAATCTAGCACATGGGATGGATCACCGTGATACTTCCGGAGCATGGACATGTGGAACACCGGATGAACTGCTGATAAACTAGGTGGCAATGCAAGCTTGTAAGCCACCTCTCCCACTTTCTCAAGAATCTCAAAAGGTTTGATATACCTAGGGGGTAAACTTGCCCTTCTTTCCGAACCTTATCACACCCTTCATGGTTGAAACTCGGAGCAATACCCTCTCTCCGACCATGAATGCAATGTCACGATTCTTACGGTCGACATAACTATTCTGCCTAGACTGAGCTGTGCGAAGTCGATCCTGAATAATCTTGATCTTATCCAAGGCATCATGTACCAAACTTGTACCCAACAATAGAGCCTCCCCCGGCTCGAACCACCCAACTAGGAAACGACACCGCTTCCCGTACAATGCTTCATAGGGAGCCATTTTGATGCTCAACTGGTAGCTGTTGTTGTAGGCAAACTCCGCAAGTGGAAAGAACTTATCCCACGAGCCTCCGAAGTCTATAACACATGCGCGGATCATATCCTCCAATATCTGAATAGTGCACTCAGATAGTCCGTCCGTTTGAGGATAAAACGTTATGCTCAACTAAAACTGCGTGCCCTCACGCTGTACTGCTATACAAAAGTGCAAGGTGAACCACGTACCTCGGTAAAAAATGATAGACAGTGGCACACCGTGAAGACGGACGATCTCGCGGATGTAGGTCTCAGCTAACCGCTCTGAAGAATAGGTAACCGCCACAGGAATGAAATGCGCTGACTTGGTTAGTCTGTCCATAATAACCCATACCGCGTCAGAATTCCTCTGAGTCCATGGGAGTCCAACAACAAAATCCATAGTGAGACGCTCCCACTTCTACTCAGGAATCTCTATCTTCTGAAGTAAATCATCAGGTCTCTGATGCTTATACTTTACTTGCTGACAATTTAGACATCGAGCTACATATGCAACTATTTCCTTCTTCATCCTCCTCCACCGATAATGTTGTCGTAAGTCCTGATACATCTTGCTGGCACACAGATGAATAGAATACCGAGAACTGTGGGCCTCCTCAAGAATCAACTCACGAAGTCTATCTATATTGGTGTTATATCCCGTACCTTAATATTAAGAATTAGTCGTAGTAATTCATATGAGCTAAAAGGGATTAAGCCCATTCGTGAGATTATAAAGGATTTGTGACATTTGTGCTAACAAAATTTCATTAGGAGAGCGATTTTCAGTTGCGGCTTTTGCGATAAAATATTACCAAGTCCCTTGTAATATGATGGGTACTGTATTTTACCTCCATACGTGTTTTGTTTGACCTGTTTAGAGATGATAACAGATGTTGTTCAGACGTTCCTCATAATTGAGTTTCTAAAGGCACTTACTCTATCCTAGTTTATGTTACCTATATAATTTTTTTTTTCATCTTGAGAAAATGAAGTATCTCTATAATTGGGCAAGTAGGCGATCTTCAAGAACTTAAAATGACACGAGAGAGTATTCCTTTTAAGAATTTTAACCTTGCATAATATATCTACGTTCTTTCCTGTACTCTTTCATGTATCATGATTCTGTCTTTCTGGTATAGCTAAACAAACAACCAACATTGATACCGTTAGACAGTGCCGGCCCAAGGGGGAGGGAGGCAGCTAAAGCAACTCCTTTAGGCCCCCTAATTGAAGGCCCCAATGTTTCATTATTACATAATATTTTATTATTAAAACATTATTATTATTATTATAAAAAGATACTAGATTTATGTTTTTTTTAATATAAAAGCTTTTTAGAAAAAATAGAGGTTATTTAGATAGATACTTGAATTTCATAATAAACATACAATATAACAAAACAACAGTTTTATGATGACATTGATAATAAATAATAAAAACAAAATATCTTGTATTATCTTTTAAAGTAAGTTTTTTCTTATAAAGAGTAGATCAAGGAATTATTTTAATTCAAATAAACTTGAACTATTTCAGATGTATAAACTTATTTTAAAATCTACTTTATTAGTATAAAGTTATGATCATTAGATGCTGCGAACTTATATAAAAACTCTCTTAACTGCAAATATTTTCTATAAAAAAAATTTAAACTTTGGTGAGTAGAGTTACCAGATATCTTCGATGGTGGAAGCTACCAGGTAACCGAGTGAAGGCTAAAATACGCACAAGACGGTCCATAAGCTATTATTAATAACAAAATATAAAAGAAATCATAAATTTATACAATTTTATTAAATAAATTTTGAGCCTCTTCCTAACGATCGACTTTAGGCCGCAAATTTCGTTAGGCCGCCCCTGCCGTTAGATATATTTTGATGGTATTTATTTTGAGTGGAACATTTATTGTAGAAAAATATTTAAAAAGTATAATTTCATATAGTTATTAATATTACTAATTTCGAAAACACTTTAAATTAAACACATAAAATAAGAAAGTTTATGAGATTTTTTTATTGTAAAGATAGAAATTATTTTCTCACAAGAAATGAAGGTTATCTTTTTACCATTTTAAGAATTAAGCGTACGAGAACTTTTACTCTTTATATGAGATTAGGAAAATTATAAGTTGAGAAAATATATGTATTTTTACATGAATATTTTAATAAATAATAATGTATGTATTTATTTTGTATGATACCACATAATCATGATAGTAAGTTATATAAAGTATGTTAAAAGTGAGTAATATTTTAAGTAATTTTAGATAATTCTTAACTATGCAGGTAATTAATAATTATCTAAAATATTTAGGATAAGACCACCACATGACAGATTTTGCCTTAGCAAAATTTGTCACTCATGCATTAACTGATATATGTGGCAAGATTTGAGAATTTAGCAAGTACAAGTGTTTGTCTTTCTCCTCATATATCTTGGTCGGTTCAAGATGGAAATCATTTAGAGTCACTTGGTTATTTGTCCCACTTTGGCTTGCTGGGAAAAAAATGAAAAATAAGAAATCGGAAGGGTTCTTTGAGTTTCTAACTAAAGGAAGAGAGTGGTACTCATCTTTCTTGTCTATCATTCCCTTTTTACGTTGATCAAACAGAGTGTAAAGTTTCAACAACCTTTTTTAATGTTTGCTAAATTGTGTGAAGGTAGTGGTGAGCATTGTAGCATCTGATAGTTTGAATACATGTATAAGATGCTAAGTATAAGGCACATCAATTCTAACATTCTCCATACAGTCAAATATGAAGCTTTGGCAAAAGTTAGTAACGTTTCCTAACATGTTCAATACCAATCAGATGTGAAGTTTTGTATACATTAGCAATGTGATTTCTTGCAAATCCCTTCACATTTCTATAAAAATACTACAACGTGACTTCTTGCAACCAAACAATTCCAACGAGAATTGTTAAGACCTTAGCAACGTAAAATTTTGCAGATCTAAAGGAGTACGGTGCAACCTTTTCCAAGAATATTTATACGGATTTTTCCTTACTCCAAGTATGTTAAGGTTAATCCTTCTTTCTTTTGGCATGATCCAAGTAACGAGACATAAACGTAATGATATTACATAAGTGGTTCTACTCTTAGCAATTAAGGATGCCTATATTATTCATTCCCGTAAAGTGATATTCGAGCATGTCTAAGTATGTATCCAGTTCCCTATTGAGGTATTTGATAAAGATGTTAATGTTTATAATATGGTAATACATGAATCTTCATGCATATTCATTTACCACCATGCTATGGATGGTCGGGCAGTCATGCATTTACCACCGGGCTACGTTGGTCGGGCAGTTACCACCGGTTAGGCAATTCCGTATCATTATTTACCACCGATTGGGCAGTCATGCATATTCATTTACTACTGAGCTATGGCCGGTCGGACAGTCATGCATTTACCATCGAGCTACGGCTGGTTGGGCAGTTACATATTTACTAACGAGCTATGGCCGGTCGGGCAGTCATGCATTTACCATCGTGCGAAGGCCGGTCGCGCAGTTACCACTGATCAGTTGGGCAGTCATGCATCATACGATATGGATAATCGTCTTAAAGAGAAGCATTGTATATATATGAGTATAATAAGTATGCATTACGGTGGCACTTCAGAGATTCAGGTTGATTCTTATATGTCTTTAATTAATGTTGACTTATTGTTAAGTTTCAGTTCCGCCTTACATACTCAGTAAATTATTCGTACTGACGTCCTTTTGTTGGGGACATTGCATTCATGCCTGCAGGTGTAGACAAGTTTGACGGTCCCTCGTAGTAGACGAGATTGGTATTCAATGAAGGATCGGTAAGACTCCATCTCATTCGTAGTGCAGCCGAGTCTATGAGTCACCGTCTCAGAGTTTTGCTACAGACTTATGGGTAGACCGGTACCCTGTCCCATTTGATGTCAAGTACATCAATAAAATCTCTCGGAGTGTCATAAGACCATTTTCCCTTTGAATAATACCATGAAGTAAACTTTATCAACTTACGTAATTTCTGAGACCCATGAACAAATGATAGAATAATATGACACATGGGGAATCAAGAACATAAGCATCTCTAATATTTCTATGAATAGAGTCATTTATGGAAATTATGCATTTGCACATTTCGTTTGTGTCGTATAGATCATGTAAAAAGAAAAAAAGGGATAGCCTTAATATAGCTTAGCCGATTCTCTTGACAATCCTTCTAACACACGTCAATTGCGATAAAACACGGAACAAGTCGTATGAAAAGCTCAAAGCAATCACGTTGCTATGCAAAGAAAATCTTGGCTTAAACTTTTCCTTAAGCACTTAGCAACAACGTTGCTATTTAGGAAGTGAACTAACGTTGGGCTTGAATTGTAAGGTTTTTATGTAAGCTTGAATTGTACAGTTCCTGAATAACGTTGGTTATTTAGATTGTAATTGAATTGTAAAGATCATAAAATAATCTCTTTCCTTAAAAGAATAAGGTGACTCGTGTTCCTATATCTCTATATCATGCCACCTATTAGTAATGACTTATGAGTCATTTTAAATTAAAAGGAGGGGCTGCCATCTCATGCTTTGTAATACTTATCCAATATATTCCCAATTAATTAGGTAATATTTCGTTACTCGGTAATTAACCACTTACCCGCATAATTAAGAATTATATCAACTTACTTAAAATACTACTCACTTTTAACATACCTTGTACATCTTACTATTATGGTCATGTAGTACCTTGTATGACACTAGTCCATAAATATCGGGTATTAATGCTCGTCCCGTATTCCAATATGCCAAACTTGGACGAAAAATTCATTTTCTTTGACTTACTTCCCCTCTCACCTTCACGAATTTACTCATCATTTGTTTAAAATAGCATAATCCTTATAATCTCCAAATAATATTTTTCCTTGGACTAATGTCAATTACCTTACAACAAATTTACCATACAATACTACATGGTGCAACATCGTCGTAATATAATATTGCGAAGCATAACATCATCGTAATATAATACTGCGGGACGTAATATTGACGTAATATTGCTCGGCGTTACATTGAGGGTCAAGCATTCGAGAAGGTCCAGGAAAATGAAGTCATTGACTTCATCTAGGACCACATAATATGTCGATTTAGGATACTGGCCAAGATCGTTTGGAATAACGAAAAATATTCGTCGGTAGCAAGGTGGGTAAGTTTTTCGAAGATCACAAGATCAAAAAGATACTATCAATTCTTTATCACCCTAGTGGGAATGGGCAGGTAGAATCAACGAAAAAGACTATACTTCAAAACCTGAAAAAGAGGTTGGCCGGCGCAAAAGGGAAATGGAAGGAGATCCTGCCCGAAGTCCTGTGGGCATACTGTTACACCCCATATTTTTATACGTGAAAGTACTCCATAAGTAAATTGATGAAAGCTCGGAAATGAGATTTTACATCCCACATTTTCATATGTTAAAATTTCATCTGAAGTTAATCGATGTAAGTGCGGGAATTAGATTATTTTGAGGTTATAAGCATTATTTTATTTCAAACAAGTGATAAATAAATTCGCGAAGGTGAGAGAGTAAGCAAACTGAAGAAAATGAATTTCGTTGAAGTTTGACATTTTGAGATAAAATACGGTCCAAGCTACAATACCCCGTGTTTATGGACTAGTTCCATACAAGGTACCACATGACCATAATAGTGAGGTATAAAAAATGTGTTAAAAGTGAGTAGTATTTGAAGTAATTTGAGATAATTCTTGATTATTGAATAATTGGTTAATATTGGCTAATGGGGAATTAACAAGTTAATTAAGAATTAATTGGTGATTAATTAAGGTTTTGGATAAGCCTTAAACGTGGTATCCACCTTATGACACTTAAAGTCCATGTTATAAGGTGTCACATGAAGAAAGATTGTTGGCTAAGTCATCAAAAGTGTGGGGCCCGCACCTAAAGACATAATAATCATTCAAATTCATTTTGTATCTCTACAAAACAATAGAGAGCTTCAACAATTCATAAAAGATTAGATGTTAACAACGTGATTTTCTACAAAAAATCATACAAGACTACGTAAAAACGTGAGAATTGCGATTCTAAAAGAGCATGGTACAATCTTTCTTAAGAATATCATACAGATGTTTTCCTACTTCGGTCTGTTGTTACATGTTTTATCGTGTTTGATGGATGTGGGAAGGATTTCAAGAGAATCAACTCAGGTATGTTAAGGCTATCTCTTCTTTCTTTTTGGCATGATCCATACGATACAAACGAAACGAGCAAATGCACAACTTCCATAAATGACTCTATTCATAGAAATACTGGAGGTTCCTATGTTCTTGATTCCCCATATGACTTATTATTATATTGTTTGTTCATGGGTCTCAGAAAATACGTAAGTTGATAAAGTTTATTTCATGATATTAATCAGAGGCATAATGGTCTTATGACGTTCCGAGAAATTTTATTACGTACTTCTCATGCATTGAATTCATTTATACATGTATATTGACCCATGACCAGATGGTGTTATATACACGTATATATATGTATATGGGATATGAAAAACGGTTACGGCGTTATATACGCACCACCACCTGATCAGTTGGTATACGTTGATGATTTTCCCACAGTGGCCGAGATGATATGATGGTTGCCCTCATAGGCTTGATGATATTATGAACGCATGTACCTATGCATGGTATGACATTTATACACATATGCATGACATTATAATTATTAAATGATTCACAGAGCTATTCATACATACATGTCGAGTCTTTTACTCTATGTTCCTCTCATGTCTATTATTTACTGATTTTCATCCTTTATATACTTGGTACATTATTTGTATTGACGTCCCTTTTGCTTGTCGACGCTGCATTTCATGCCCACAGGTCCTAATAGACAGGTTGATAGTCCTCCAAGTAGGCTAGTTATCAGCTCAACGGAAGGTGTATGTGCGCTCCATTTGCTCCGGAGTTGCTTATTGGGTCAGTATGATTAGTACATGTATTGATTGTTATGGCAGGGACCTGTCCCGATCCTTTATGATATTATGTACTCTTAGAGGCTTGTAGACATATGTCAAGTACGTAAAAGATTGTATGGCCTTGTCGGCATATGTTCAGTGTACGAGTGATCATTTTGGTCTTATAAGCCCGTATGTCTTATGTATAAGTTGGTATTACATGTTTTATTCTAGTTATCCCACGACAACCTTTCCCTCTCATTTACCTATGATAGCATGATACAAAAAGATATGTTATGTTGGTACTCAGTTGAGTAAGGTACCAAGTGCCCGTCGCAGCCCATCGATTTTGGTCGTGAAAAAAGTGGTATTAGAGCAGTTCTGTCCTAGAGAGTCTACAAGTCGTGTCTAGTAGAGTCTTGTTTATGGGTGTGTTGTGCACAACACTTATAAGAAGGAGGCTACAAGGCATTTAGGACTGTCACTCTTTCTTCTTACTCTAGATCGTGTGGTAGAGCTTAGTTGTAAGAACTAAATTTCCTAAACTTTATCTTATTCGTAATATAATGATACCTACATCCAGAAAGATGGTTAGTAAGATATATAGTTGTGGAAGAGTTGAGTCAGAGGAACTCAATTTTGCATCATGCTTATGATGAGTAAATGTGAAGTTTTCAGTTGAACATGTGTGTAAGCTTCTTGATAAGGAGCCGTTTGGAAAGGATATCTATCCACCCCTATGGTGAAAGGCAATGAGAGATTCAGAATATACATACGAGTTTCAACAAGTAAAATAAGCAAGATGAAGAAGGGTACGAGGCACCCAATTAATTAAGATTAACAGTATTCACAATTCAGGCAGAGGAATATAAGCCTTTTGAGTTACCTTCAACGATAACATAGGTATGTACAATTGGCCACACCCATCTCATTCATGCCCTATAAAATCTAACATAAGTAGTATAAGTGAAGGACGGAGATCAGGATCCGGCTAGGGTTAGAGGGTGGATGGATTGTTTGCGTTAGTTGACATTTCCGAAGGATATTGCAAATGTGTTAATACATCTCCTTGTGAGACACCTAGATGGTGCAGTCTAAAATAGTACAGCTAGATATGAGTACTACAAATATAGGCACTGGAAGCTTGGAAGGGATAAATATTATCTTAGTGTGGCTCCCGTCCCTAGTAGAGAGAGAATGTTAGGAAACCCGAAGAGCCAGTGGATGGAGCAAGGGGAGCTAAAAGCAAAAGAATGTCTTGTTGAAGTTTTCAGAATAAGGTGATAGACAGAAATATTAGTAGGGAAATAAGAAGAGAGTTAATGAAGCATTATGAGTAAGATGTGATACATGGATGACAACGCTAGATCAAAAACGAATTGACAGTATTACAGAGTCTATAGTCAAGGGAAAGAAAATATGAGAGGTGACAGGTCTTGAGACAATAAAAGAGTATAGGCCATAAAGTCATTTCTTCATTTCGAGATATAAGTTCGTGACTCTAACATGATTACCAGAAGGAAAAGTTAGACCCCAGAGTAATGGAAATTAGTATGGGTTGTTAAACAAGATAAACTAAACATGAATTAGTGAATGAGTGATTTGATAATAGTCGGCATCATGAGAATTTCAGAGATTGCATTCCGGCGATAATAGAATGGACGATAGAAGAATAACCTTTAGAGGTCATTCAGGAAGACGCTTCCCTAAAACAAGCAATGTGAGAAAGGTTAAGCTTAAGGGATTATATGTGCCAGTTATACTAAGTGTCACCCTCGCAATTAAGGAAATTTGTTATCCTTGGTACAGAAAGATTACCGCAAGGCCAGTAAGGGTCATTGATGATGTGAAAAGACGCCAAAGATGAAGAGATTAAACATCTATATGTAGATCATCATAGCGCTAAATCTTAGTACTCCCCTAAAAGGGGGAATATGGAGTGATGTGGCATTAAGTTAGAATTAAGTGGTTCTAGTAACTATGGGATTGTAAAGGAAGAATGCGATAAAAATGAGAAAGGAATGAGATTGCACTTATTTAAATCCTGTATATATGCCACGATTCTAGAACATTATGCTAATAAGACGTTAAGGATAGGAAGTAAGGGTTCCTGCCCTAGATGTAAGTAATAAATAAGGAGCCAGTGCGATATGTAAGGTAGGGAAAAGGACATATCCCAAAAGAAATTACGCGAAATATAGATTTGAGTATGGACCAATGAGTGGTTAGTATTAATTCAGCAAGAATTTAGTTATGGCGAGACAAGAGGATACAAACAAATCAGCAGATCATGCAAGATAAACATAATGAACCCCAACATAGTGAATCCAGTCTCGCAGATAATGATATTGTGATCCTTGGGAAATATTTAGATAGGAGTTGGGGTAGTTAAAGGTACCGTATGAGTATTACGAAAATAAAATAAAGTACCACAGGGAAGACAGTCAAATTATCAGCCCAGGAGCAACCCTACAAGCACAAAGGCGTGGAAGTAAGTAACTACTGATAATTATAGGCGAGGAAGGACATCAAAAATTCTATCGGGTATACGACATAATATGCTCGCAGCTTTACAAAAGTTAGAGGGTCTTCCCTAAGTACTACAATGAAAGACTAGATGAGGAAATAAGGAAGAGGGCTTCAACCTAAGCACAATGACCTAAAGAGGAAATGGTCTTGTAACAACAGTCTCACAACAATATTGTATGCACTTCATAAGAAAGTGGCACCTATTGTGGCTAATGAACGGGAAGAAGAAAAAAATCAAAAGGTGATATTCAAGATCATATGGGTTGTATGGAATTCCAATGTGTGTGGGTACTAAGATAAGCCAAGTATTCGTACAACAAGTGGAAGAACGACCAGGAGAAGTAACTGCTTACATTTAAAGAAAGTTGAGAAGGAACGGAAGAATTATTCGATCGTTACATTATGAATGCACTCAAGATTTTGGAGTATTATCCATGCAGCATATATGTTGACAATCATACAGCCATAGAAGACTCCGGGACAAGTTAAAAGAAAGAATTGAGTCTAGGATATAGATAACTGGTTGAATTGTTAGAAGATTATATCATGATATTCCATAGAACCCATGAAAGGCTAAAGCAATAACTAATATCATGATCCGCAGATCGGAAGATAGCTTAAGCCTACATATAGGTTGATCATAGGGAAGAGGAAACTAAAAGAGTTACATCAACTATGTAAATCAGGAGTCTGATTATTGGACCCAGAAAACTATAGACATCATGATTGAGAACATTGCAGAATCATTCTTAATATCAGAGGTACAAGAGAGATAGTACAGTAGCCATATTCTATAACGGCTCTTCGATAAAGCCAGTTAGAAAAGTACTAGCCTTATAAGAAATCACTATGAAGCTCCCACTGGATTGTGTATGCACCAAAGGTGCAAATGTTATAATAGAGCTTCAAGTTGTGGATGTGAATTATACCTATGTGGAAGGGAGGTCATGAAAGAGATAAAAGATATGATACGAGATTTTAAGGTAAGTGAGGTAAAGGTGAACAACTTCCGAGACACTCAAATACAGAAGGTTGTGAACAGTTCATACTTCGGATAGAAGGCTAGAAGCGCAGGGATTCAGTATCCAAGAATGATAGCGGCATCACTAGTGGCATATCTTCTAGCCTTAGGTGCCGAGAGATCTAGTCAAGAGAGAAAAAAAGAGTTGGAAACGATGTGATGTCTCGCTTGATATTCCAGAATAACATAAAGAAATCTATGGTGCAAGAAATTTGAAGGAAGGTGGCGAATAATATAAATAGATATGTGTAGGTCGCAAGCTAAAGTATGGTAAAGCAACAAGGTTTTAGGAAGAAATGATTAAGGATAAGAAAGGGCGAGTGAGAAGGTGACGAGAATGGATAAGTCCTCAGGATTAAGCCCATAAAAACAAAAAGAGTTGATGGTTTCTCTAAGCTATACAAAGCTTAGTATAGCCTGAATGAACTCAAAGGAGTCTAAGACTAATAGCATTTAGAAGAGATGTGTCACGCCCCAAAACCGAGGGACACGACCAGCGCTCTACCGGGTAGCCCCAGTCAAGCAGACCTGGATTCCTTTTTCCATCCCACGTATTATTCTGAGATTCCCATGTACATTATTCAATTATAATTACAACACAGTCTTACAATCTGAAAATAAATTCTAGATTTCTGTCATTGCTCACAAGTGGTACAATACTTACAAAATATACATAACACACATTTTTACTTTACGTGGTCTACAAGTTATACTTCCCAAAATACATAAGTACATAACCCACATTTTCTATCTACGGAGCCTCTAAGAGTACGAAGGAGTTATATAATACTTGCCGGTAACAAGGCTCCGGCTATACCTTACACAAATACCAAAATATAAATCCGGAAGAAGAGGTGGCATGAACCACACTGGGCCCCGAGAGGAGAGGGGCTCACCAAAACAACTGATAGGACGTAGAGGAGGCACTACTGTCTGTGGGCTGGATTACCTGCTATAGAACCACCTACAATCATCACAAGAATGTAGCGCCCCCGGCAAAGGGACGTCAGTACATTTGAATTGTACCGGTATGCATGAACAAACTTTACTCTAAGTAAACTCAATAATGCACAGGCAAGAGACAGACAGAGAGTCACACAATCACTGCACAAGATATAAAAAGATACACAATGGAAGTTCCACAATTTTCACTTCATCACAATCACAATCGCAATTCCACCCTTGTCCCTTCTCAACATTTCACCCTTATTTCTTCTGTTGCGGCGCGCAACCCGATCCCACCTGTCAATCACAATCATTTATTATGTTTCTGTTGCGGCGTGCAACCCGATCGCACCGGACAATCATAATCATTTTTTGTGTTTCTGTTGCGGCGTTCAACCCGATCCCACCGGACAATCACATCGCACCCTTATCACTTTTCACATATCACCATTATCCCTCCTGTTGCGGCACACAACCCGATCCCACCAAAAAATCATATCTCATATCAACAATGACAATTCACAATTCAATCACAGAAAATTTCAGCAATAGGAATACAGCTTCTTTACAACCCACAATACGTATAAAAAGAAAATCGTGCCACAACAAACCTTACCAAACAGTGAATCATATACGATATTGCCACAGCCTTTTTATTCAATTACATCACACCACAACTCCTTTTCATTACTTGTTACACAGCCTTTAGCATATACATTCATACTCTTGGATTCATTATCCTACTAGCATCATTTCACATAGCATAGTAGTGTGGTGATCAACTAAAGACAGACAAGGAATACACTTCACGCTTCAACACAATTCGAACAACCAGTTGCACATATTCACACCAATACACGTACCGTATGCTCGGACACCACAAAGCGATTTTACAAAGATTAAAGTTAGCCATACATACCTGGAGTCGAGTTTCCCTTTTTAATTTCTATCGCAATTCACCGAACCGTCTAGCACCGTCAATCTAGTTCACAATGCGACACATTTACCTTAGAATTAGGAGTCTCGAATTCATTTGAGCATTTTATCAAACACTATGTGATCCCTTAGATTAACTAAACCCTTTTTAGTGAAAGATTACTCTACTTGCTTCCCTTTACTAGGTTATGGAAGATTATTCACATGCATGCAAGGTCTCAACTTTCATTATCAAGAACCAACCTATGTGTGTTTTATTCTTAGCTAAATTCTGTGAATTTGGGGGAAATAGGGTGAAGACTTACCTCTTATGATGAAGAAGATGACGACTACTCGATAAACTTCCAGGCCTGAGTAGAGATGGAGGACCAATTTGGGGAAGATGAGGACTTCTCTCACTAGAACCCACTCTCACTTCTCTCTATTTTGTTTAGAATCCAGTTAAAATGAAAGGGGGTAGGGGTTAAATGAAGTTGGGGTCGGGTATAAATGTTTAGAAAATTAAATCCCGTGTCAAATGCGGTCAGGAATGCGATCGCATTCCTAACATGCGGTCCGCAGAGTTGATCGTAGAATGGCCCCCAGGTGGGCCAAAATTTGAAAACAATCTGCCCAGGTATGCGACCACTATGCGGTCCGCATACTCGTTATGTGATCGCATAGTGCATCTCATAACACCCCTCCCCAAAACTCAAAGCCAATAATGCGACAGCTATGCGGTCCACAAAACCGAAATACGGTCGCAGATTGGACCGCATAGTTGTCCTTCAGTTGGGAAGTGATTTGCCCGTGTATGCGACCACTATGCGGTCCGCATACACGTTATGCAATCTCATAGTGCGTCGCATAACACCCAATTTCTTGAAAATTTGATTCCTTAAGTCCCGGGGTACTTTTTGTTCAAATTAGGTCCGTTTTAGGAATTTCCACAGTAAAAGAAACTCGGGGACTCGTTCGGGCATTATTTTTAGCAAGAAATTTTACGGGTCTTTACAAGATGGAATGATGCCCTGGTAGTAAAATGAAGGTGTAATTGTGATAGATAAAGGATGACGTTTGGGCTTTCGATTAAGTTATGATTTGAAAAGGGGGGGAGGATTTCATGAGTTGTATGGGATTAGATTAACCCCCATAGGATGAATCACGTTGGGATGCTATGAAATACAGTTATGCAAGCATAGCATCACCCTCAGGTGGATCAGTCTAATAATTTGTGATGTTCCTCGATGAGACGTGGGCCCTAGCGGCAGTGTTACATATGAGGACAAGTTATCGGTATTAAGGTGAATAAAAAATGGATTTATAAAAGTTACAAAGTATGAGATGAGAATAGACCATCATTCTTAAGATGAACAGTGATGAAGAAGAATTAAAAGACTTAGATTTATGCATATAGAACAAACAACGAGGGTAACCTTGAGTTTGGTAGCAGACCCCAATAACGATAAACCAAAGTAAGAATTATGGTATTGTATGACCTACCTAGATGCAGTAAAGTTATATGGATGGATAAACATATCTATGAAATAAGATATAACAATATTTGTAAGTTCAACAAAGTACCGATCAAAGAATTTCAGTATACCTATAGATGCCCGAAGGGACATCTTGTCAAGCTCTGTATATGTTTACAAAGTGAGGCCTAGAGAATGGCTAAAAAATGGAAGAAAAGGCTGGAGGGAAGAGTCGCATAGGCGCACATGCAAGGAAAAAGTGGTACAGACTGCATGACAGAAGGTAGCACCAGTTACAAGATTGGAAAGATTCTGACCACTAGTCGTGGTGTGAGAAAGAGGCCTAAAGGTGGGAATGCCCTGGCCTTTGGATTTATTCACAGAACAGTTGTCTAAATGGCAAGGACAGTATTAAAACCATTCATAAGAGCTATCCGATTTTGAGACAAATAAGTGCATCAGTTAACATTCGAGGACGAATGTTCCAAAGGGGGGAATGATGTTACACCCCATGTTTTCGTACGTTAAAGTACGCCATAAGTAAATTGATTAAAGCTCGAAAATGAAATGTTACATCCCGCATTCTCATATGTTAAAGTTTCGTCGTAAGTTAATCGACATAACTTCGGGAATGAGATTATTTTGAGATTATAAGCATTATACTATTTCAAACAAGTTATAAGTAAATTCGTGAAGGTGGGAGAGTAAGCAAATCGAAGAAAATGAATTTCGTCAAAGTTTGACATTTTGAGATAAAATACGGGCCAAGCTATAATACCCCGTATTTATGAACTAGTGCGATACAAGGTACCACGTGGCCATAATAGTAAGGTGTATAAAGTGTGTCAAAAGTGAGTAGTATTTTAAGTAATTCGAGATAATTCTTAATTATGTGGATAATTTGTTTATAGGGAAATTAACAAGTTAATTAAGAATTATTGGGTGATTAATTAATGTCACGACCCCATATCTAAACTAGTCGTGATGGCGCCTATCGTGGAACTAGGCCAGCCAAATTAACACTCAACGTAAAGAATCTTTCATTTATATCATTTCTAAACTGATAACCCATAAATGTTTCATTTAAATAACCTTTTAAACAGACAAAGCTACACCATATGTTTAAAATACAACCCCAAGACCCCGGAGTCACTGGGCATGAGCATCTACAGAAAATATACAAGTCTGGAAAATAAACTCTATAATAGTAAGCAGGAGAGAGTAAGGCTGCGGACGCGTGCAACTACCTCGCAAAATCTCCGAGAAGTCTCTGGAACAGATAGATAGCTCACCCTGCCCTCGCACCTGGATCTGCACACAAGGTGCAAGGAGTAATGTGAGTACGCCAACTTAGTAGTAATGAAAATAAATCAGGTCTGAACAGTAAGAAACACATAAAGTAAAATCATCAATTTACAATAAGCACAGTCTTTAGTTCCAACAATGTATACGTTAAATCATCACGCTTAAAAAGTCGATTTCAGTGAAAATCCTTTGAAAAATGTAATTTCCAACAGTTTCAATAAAATGTCCAAGAAGTTTAGTGTAAAAAGATATGAATCATAAGTAGCCACTCGGGCAAAAACATGAATAATAAACCGCTCCTCGGGCACAACATCACTCAGAATCAGTCCCTCAGCATGCCTCACAATCACTCGTAATCAACCCCTCGGGCAACCTCACATCCATTCATGCCTCCCAATCACTCGTCACTCAGCACTCGGCACTCGCACTCAGTAGGTACATGCGCTCACTGGGGGTGTACATACTTCGGAGGAGCTCCTACAACCCAAGCGCTATATCGCTGTGGCGTGCAACCTGACCCAATATCACTGCGGTGTGCAGCCCGATCCAACATATCTCATTGCGGCGTGCAACCCAATCCATATATATATATATATATATATATATATATATATATATATATTTGCGGCGTGCACTCCTCACAATATAGGCTCTCGGCCTCACTCAGTTTGAAACCTCTCAAAAGCCACTCGGGCTATCAGTAAAACGGGGTACTCGACCCAAAAATATCATTTTATGCATCAAAGTAGTGTAAATGAGACTGAGTTTTAAATCAGTTAAGCATAATATGACTGAGTGTAAATCATATGTCAACACAGTGAGGAATAGCAGTAAAAAGCCCCCAAGGGGTCTAAACACATGGCATGAGGCCCAAATACAGTATTCCGCCCAAAACATAGTAATAATCTTTAACCATGAAATATCATATGGTTTATAATCAAATACGCAACTTAATAGTTACTGAGGGACGGACCAAGTCACAATCCCCATCGTTGTACGCCACACACTCTCCATCTAGTATGTGCGCCACTCCAAAATAGTGATACAGTGTGATGTCCGGGGTTTCATACCCTCAAGACAAGATTTACAGACATACTTACTTAAAACCGGCCCGAAAACTACTCCGCGATGCTCTTGCCCCTCGAATCGGCTCCCGAATGCTCCGAATCTAACCAAAACTAGATTAATAACATCAATATATGCTAGGGAGACGAAACCCATTCGAAAATTATCAAGATTAGGCGCAAATCCAGAAATTGGCCAAACCTGACACCCGGGCCCACGTCTCAAAATAAAAATCACAAAACCGGAATTCTTATTCTCCCACGAGTCTATACATACCAAGAACATCAAAATTGGACCACAATTGCCCCTTCAAATCCTCAATTAAAGTCTCCAATTTCCCCTGCCCTAACTTCCTCAATTTACACCTCAAAAACATGTAATCTAGTCAGAATATTCGATTATAATTCAATATTATGGAGTAGAAATGATCAAAAGTGACTTACCTCAAGATTTCCCATGACTTCTCGCTCAAAAATCGCCCCAAGCCGCATTCGTTTCGTCCAAAAATGTGGAAATGAGCTAAAAAAACAAGACAACTCAATAAAACACGAATCTGGTCGCTAAAAGTCCAAATCCCGTCACTAAAAGAGCCATATCTGGTCGCTAAAGGTGCACACCAGATCCTGTTGCACCAACAATTTTTATTTTCACTAAAAAGGCTCTAACTCCACCATACGAACTCAGAATTTGATGATTCTTGTTCATGTGAGTCACAAATAATAATAAGAACATAGCCCTTCAATCGAAACTCAATTCAGAGCTCATTTGCTCAGTGCGATACCCATTTTTCTCATTAAATAATTAACTCATGATTTGCGTCAAAAACCTAATCGTGACTTGATGAAATTAGACCAAACTTTCAAGATCACTCCTATAATTCATTATCAAAATCCCGGAAGTCTCGAAATCAAATTTCGATCTCTAGAACTAAAAATGGACCTTTGGATCATTACATGCTTAGGCTCAAAACACCAAAATCTTCCAAAAACTCTTCCAAAACTTATCCGAGCCTCATGGGACCCCAACCAAGTATACTAACAAGTCCCATAATATGACACAAACTTAGTCGATGCCTCAAATTACATCAAACAATGCTAAAACCGTGAATCACACCCCAATTTAAGCTTAATGAAACTAAGAACGTCCAACTTCTATATTTGATGTCGAAACCTATCAAATCAAGTCCGATTAACCTCAAATTTTGCATACAAGTTACAAATGACACAACGAACCTATCTCCGGAATTCCATTTCCACCCCGATATCATAATTTCCACTGCCGACCGAGAAACACCAAATTTCCAATTTCGCCAATTCAAGCCTAATTTTACCACGGACCTCCAAATCACATTCTGGACGCGCTCCCAAGTCCAAAATCACCTAACGGAGCTAACCAAATCATAAAAATCCAAATGCTAGATCTAATACTAAAAAGTCAAAACATGGTCAAACCTTTCATATTTAAAGCTTCAAGCTGAGAATTGTTCTTCCAAATCTATTCCGATTATCCTGAAAACCAAGGCCGACGATTTATATAAGTCATAATACATCATATCGGGCTAGTCATGCCCGAGAACTGGCGAGCAAAGTACAATGCTCAGAACGACCGGTCGGGTCGTTACATCCTCCCCCACTTAAACATACGTTTGTCCTCGAACGTGCCCAGAGTTGTTCTGAAAACCATCAAATCACTGGGTAACCTTACCATGCACATACCGGGGGTGATCCCACGTCACCCTATCCCATATAGGTCCGGTAACACAACATAACTGAAATTTCACAATTCACCCTAGCCCATAACCTTAGAACGAATTTTTCACTTCCGAAATTGTCTATAAGATCAGAATCTCACATATACACACTGAATAAGTCTGAACACGATGTATCAATCCATAACCGCAATCCAAGATGAAAATCACATGATATACCTCTTAACTCAAACATTCATAGCGATAACTTCTAATCACAGCAGCTTCTCGAACAACCCAATTTCGGTAATAAACCTCTTATCAAACCAAAGCCTCATTCCAACACTTTCGTATACTGCCAATGATGAATGAAACATGCAAAAATTCATAACTATTCCTCAGATCAACCAGTAATGGAGCTCACTCTCCTTTGGCAAGGACCATAGTAAAATTTTAAGCCGAATCCCGATATTATCCTTCAAACATGTTGAAATCGAATCTGATAGTATTCATTCTAGATCCCAATGATCTCATCTCATCCAACATGACTACACTAGTGACATGACACATCGATACAATATAAAGCCACAACTTGTGCGACCTGCGCACCTAGAAGCAACAGTCCAAATGTACTCAAATCATGGAAAAAATGACTCAAATGAGAGAGTTGTACCGCAAGCTCACCAACACCACCACAACATAATGTTGAGAACCCATCACACATCGTAGAACCAGAACACATGAATCTAACCCGAAGGATCATACCTCTACATAACATCGCTGCAATTCGCGACCCTATCCAAACACTGGTCCACATGAGACACCTCAAGTCACCATGCTCAAAATCATCAACCACGCGCAATTTGATGTCTAGTACCTAAAGTAAATCACCATAACCACGGAGAAGTAAATGACGCAATGCCATGCCAACGCGAATCAGAAGAAACATAACCAATACGTCTCAATCCCGCAATGCCCAATTACTTACTTTACTCAAATCCCGCTATAAAGCCCAAATAAATCCGCACCATATGTGCATATAACCAACAATCACCACTCCTCGCAACACCGAAGGGTAACTCATAGATCACTCCAGAATATGAATAAACTCAATGACAATCGAATGGTACATCCCTCGACAATAGCAATTCGGAGTCAACAATTCTAACCCGGTGCAGAACACACACCCATAATGGCCTATAAATAACCCTAAATCAACTCTGGTCATCCACAACAGATAGATAACTCTCCGAAAGTTCACAATGACTGAATCATGGCATACACTAACATCTGACTAGCTGTGCTCGCATCCTCATAGTCCACAACCACAAATTAAGCGCACCAATTACCATATCTGATCCCAACTCCACCACTCGAATATATAACATGTCTCTAATACTCAATCATTCCATGAGGGATACCCCCATAATTCCTCTATGTCACCAAGCAACCTTGAATATCAGCAGTCGATCCAACAAGAGAGCGTCGCAATACCGGTGAAGCACCCTTAACTCGACACATTGACGTTTCTGAAATGTATACCCTCATCAAGCCACCCAATTGGTGATATCATCTACCTAGTCATCTGAAACTGCCAATGCTGCCAGAGAAATTTGACCTTCCTTCCAGGACTGAACCGAGATCTCACATATGCAAATCTCAACTCTGCACAACTTACCACAAACGCCACGCCATCCTATGATACATATGAGAACTTCATGATCCCTTCCGAGCCACAAATAACTGCGCACCCAACTAGTCAATAACTTTACATTTGATCCCTTCGAGAAGCAAAATCACTATACATCACATGCTCCGCACGCCGGTACAAAATACACATCTCTTACCGTAGTATAAACCATCCAGAACTATCTGAATTCCATTTGTACAACACCAAACCGTCATAGACTGAATCCTTCTAACTCAACCAAGCTACGCAGGTCACCAAAACCCAAGAACATTACCAAGAAACACCTGTAAAAACTCATTACCTCATAAGCACCCAAAGAACTAATCATATCCCTTACCATGCCGATCCGACACCAAGTTGTCCTATTTATCCAAGTTCCTTCTAAATTATCTTTAAATTAGTACTTCTCCTTGCAATAATACCTCAATCCTCAACCCAGACTCACCACACGACACCTCACCATAAAACCATACGGTCTAAGGTTCATAAGCTGCTGAATACTCTCTCAAATATCCCCAAAAGCACCATATTCAAAATACTTACCCTGAAGAGACTTCCTACAAATCTAAAGCCATTACCTTCACCTTCCTGATACTGATATGAAGAATCTATGATAATGTTTTACACCCTCCAACGTTAATCTCAGTTTCTAGCCAATTACACATCTCAAAGATTTCCAATCATTACATATAACCTTGAACCATCAGAACCATTCTCGAGAGTCACCCACTCTACGCAATTCTTAATTAAACCGATCAAACAGACTGTACGACCTAGCCCCATCCGCACCCCTACATACTAGGAAGTAGTCCACACTTTGAAGCAACCAAGCATATCCCTACTCCACACAGACTACACCCTTTACTAATACACCTCATACATTTAATAAGAACCAATTACCCATAGAGTATATTACAACCTGTATTCAAAATTTCCGTTACTCAAGCCCTTCCCAAACTCCAGATATGCAGGTCATAACTGATTCCTCGACATACCTCAAACCGAGACCAATACAACACATAATCGTGCAATCAACTTAACATTAACAGACTCCCCCACTTGGCTCAAAGACAACAATCAAGATAAACAATAACTCACAATGCCCATACGCTATCGCTGCCACCATACTGCAGTGAGATTCAACTAAATCCTTCATACGCTCATATGACACAACCCAATCTAATATCCCAAATTGTATACAAATGTCGCATTCACCATTGTAATAGCCAATGCCAACTTCCACAAGCGACCTAACTCAAATTGGGACATATATCAATCACTAATAAAAGAGTACTTACTACAAAACCACCTAAGGGTCACACAACCTCAAGACACCTAGCAGGAGGTAACCCTGCTTGTTTAGCCTCAAACTGATATCATCTCTATACCCTTCCAAAAATCATAGTTATCACGCAATCACTATACCCTCCTATATTAAAACACAACAATTCCTATCCTCGAGGCATCAATATACACGGTATAAGAACCTGAAGCTGATGGAAGAACTAACACCATAGTTGTTGTCAAGGAAATCTTGAGCTTCTGGAAGCTCTACTCACACTCGTCTGACCACATGGATACCCTCACTGGACACCACGTGTCCCAAGAATGCTACTGAACTAGGCCAAAATTCACACTTGGAGAACTTTGCATAGAGCTTCTCCTCCCTGAATCCTTATAATACCACCCTCAAATGCTGAGTATGCTACCCCTGGCTACGTGAGTACGCCACGATTCCATCAATGAATACAATAACAACGGAGTGCTAACACAGCTGAAATACACCGTTAATCAAAAAACATGAGCGTTGCTGGGGCATTGGTCAGCCCAAAAGACATCACCAGAAGCTCAGAACACAATAGGAAAATCCACTTCACTCCAAAACTATGCTACACGAGAGGTCCTTCAATACACTCACAACTCGATGCCATATTCTAAATTAAGACAAAAGTCAAATACTCAATGGTTCTTGCTACATCTCCCGCCAATTCATTTTTATACAATCAAACACCCTAAACACATCTTGTGATGACCCAAAAGGTCATCCTAAGTAATTTTAGCTATATCTATGTTCTGAGGCTCCGAAAGCCTCTGTTAATCTCACCTCAATATGTGTGCACAGCCCGGGCGTGTAACCGAGAAGTCCTTATGTTGAAATTTGATGAAAATGGAATTTTATGATAATTAAATGAATAAAGTTGACTTTGGTCAATATTTTTGGTAAACAGACCTGAACCCGTGATGTGATGATCCCGGAGGGTCCGTAGGAAAATATGGGACTTGGGCGTATGCCCGGAATCGAATTCTGAGGTCCCAAGTCCGAGAAATGAATTTTTAAAGAAAATTATTTTCTGAAAATAATAAAGGATTTTGAAAAGGAATAATTATGTGAAAACCGTGTTACCTGGCCCGTATTATGGTTCCGGAGCCCGGAACAGGTTTATTATATGTTATCTGTCTTATCTGTGAAATTTGGTGTAAACCGGACTTGAAATGACGTGTTTCGGATTAAAATTGGAAAAGTTAAGCTTTATGAAGTTTTAAGAAAATTCTAAGAGTTTTGAGGTTTGATTCGATGATTTTGATGATGTTTTGGTGATTTAACTGCTTGAATAAGTCTGTAGGATGTTTTGGGAGTCGTGTGTGAGTTTGGTTTTGAGACCCGAGGGCTCGGGTGAGTTTCGGGTAGCAAACGGGGTGTGAAAAGAAGGAAAAATTTGGTGTTTTTGATGATTTGCTGGTGTCTGGTGTAATACCCTTCGCGAACGCGGCCAAGGGCTCACAAAGGCGAAAGGTAATTATTGTTGCCTGGGATTTTACTCTACGCGAACGCGTAGAGGAAGACGCGAACGCGGAGCACTGTACAGTGCTTCTACGCGAACGCGTCCCCAGGGGTGCGAACACGTAGTGTTAGGCTGGGGCCTGGGAGGGCTGGGTAGCTTGTTCTTCACGAAGTCGGCCCTATGCTCGCGAACGCGTAGGCCAGTTGGGTCAAACCTACGCGAACGTGGCCAAGGACTCGCGAACGCGTAGGTCAGGTTAGTCAACCCTTCGCGAACGCGGCCAGGGGCCCGCGAACACGAAGGGTATTTTTGCCTAGTTATTAAAATACCCCAAAAACAGAATACCATACCGGATTTTCATAATTTTCACTTCCTTCTTCTTCTCCAAGCCCCATTGAAGACCTCCAAGCCATTTTCTCCTCCATAACCATTTGGGTAAGTGTTCCTAACACCAATTTCTTCCATTTTCCTCCCCTAATCACTAGAACCTAGGCCTAAAATCATGAAAACAAGGTAGAAATTAGGGTTTTTTGGGTAGAGTTAGGTTTATGGAATTTTTGGGAATTCAACCTCGTTTTGGGGTCGGATTCTAAAGCAAATTGTATTTTCAGGCTTGTGGGGTTATGGGTGATCTGGTTTTGGTCTGAGCCTCGTTTTCGGACCAAGCGGGCCGGGGTCGAATTTTAGTATTTTTGGAAGAATAGTAGAAAATGTATAATTAGGCTTCAGAATTGGTTTATTGAGTGTTTATTGATGTTAATAAATCCATTATGTCTAGATATTACCGATTCGGAGTTGGATTCGAGAGGGAAGGCTGTGATTGAGGCTTGACTTGCATTTTTGGAGTCGAGGTAAGTGTTTGGCCTAACCTTAGCTTGAGGGATTAGGTATAGAGTCTTATTTGCTATGTGTAATTCATGTCCAACGTATAGGCGGGGTGACGAGTGCCTATATGTTGCGGTCAAGCATGCCTGTGAGTCAATTGTGATGAATCATACCGTGTTCTTAATATTCTCTGTACTATGAGTAATTGGTGATTTAGAAGTGATACCTTGATGTTGTTTCATGACATGGGGAGTTATTGTGTTATTTGTTTCAGTTGAGGCTTTTACTGTTGAAATTGTATTTCTGATGCGAGGTTGGTTATAGTTGAGTCCCTTGCCGGGACGATAGAATTTTATTGAGTATTTCCACACACTTGAGACTCCTTATTGTTGATTTTCACATTATATTGCTGATTGATTATTATTTATCACACGAGGGGACATGCCGTGCTTATCGTTTATTATTTATCGCACGAAGGGACATGTCGTGCTGATTGTTTATTATTTATCATACGAGGGGACATGCCGTGTTGATCGTTTATTATTTATTGCACGAGGGGACATGCCGTGCTGATTGTTTGTTATTTATCACACGAGGGGGCATGCCGTGTTGATCGTTGATTATCTATTGCACGAGGGGACATTCCGTGCTGAGTGTTACTATTTATGCACGAGGGGACATTCCGTGCCGAGTGATTGCGAGATTATGCACGAGGGGACATTCCGTGCCGAGTGATTGCGAGATTATGCACGAGGGGACATGCCATGCCTTTTGTTGTTATTTATCTGTCCTGAGACATTAAATTCCTGCTTTCATTATTTTTACACTTCAGTTATTACCCTGTTCTACTGTGCTAGCATTTTGTTGCCCCTTTTACCCCCATCATGTTCTCCTCGTATCTGTTTTCTTGCTTATTTCCGTCGATATTTTCCTGTTATTATATAGAATTGCGCAGGTACATATATTGTTGACGGTCCTAGCCTCGTCACTACTTCGCCGAGGTTAGGCTCGGCACTTACTCCGTACATGGGGTCGGTTGTACTGATGCTACACCGGCACTTCTTTATGTTGTGCAGACTACGCAGCCGGACCCGGTGGTCACTGACGGTCGGAGCATTCCATCAGTGCATATAGGAGACATCGAGGTAGACCCACAGACGTTCGTGGGCCTTGGCATCACCTTCTACCCTTCACTTTCAGCTCTATCTTATCTTATAGTTCAAAGACAGTCATATGTACCTATTTTCAGACCTTTGTTTTAGTAATCTCTTAGACAGTTCATGAGTATGTGACACCAATTCTGGGATTTGTATATGGGTTTTATTTCAAAGTTGTTATATTATTTTTGATAATTTGTTAACCTTCATATTGTTGACCATCGATGCCTTAGTTATCTCGTTTGTTTTAGTTGTTAACGAGTTTTATCCAGTTCAAACGTTAGCTTGTCTAGCGGGTTCAATGTTAGACGCAGTCATGGCCCAAAGGTGGGATTTCTGGTCGTGACAAGTTGGTATCAGAGCTCGAGGTTGCTTAGGTCTCACAACTCATGGACAAACTTGGTAGAGTCTGAGGGATCGGTACGGAGACGTTTGTATTTATCCCTCAGAGGCTGCAAAGTTAGGAATAACTCCACATTTTTTCATCTCCATCGTGCGAATTTATTCTATCATTGATGATTGAACTTGCCTACTCTTGTCCTCTCACTAATCTCGACAACATGCGAAGCGTCTACGACCGGACAAGAGATGAAGCGCCAATGAAAGCTACGACCGAGGGAAGAGACAGGAGCAGAGCGCAGTCTAAAGCTCGAACATCAACACTTATTGTACAGTCTCAAATGGATCTAGATGCAGAGGTTCTAGCTTTGTCAGTATATGTGGACTAGATCAGATTCCGGAAGGATTTATAGCTACTCCATGGTTGCAAGATGCACTAGTCCGTTTATTGAGGTTGGACAAGTTACCAAACAAGTTCCACTCCATTTTAGTGGTATATCTTTTGATGACCCACATGATTTTCTTGATCGCCTCTATGAGGTATTGCACACCATAGGAATAAGTGTAAAGCAACAGGATTGATTTATATGGGCTGTGGAGTTTAACATCGTGGATTATCAGGTATTGTGACCTATGACTTGTGCCACGTGGGGAGGCCCGCTGTCAAGGAATAGATTGAGAGGCACGTGTCATATCGGTTTTGGTTTGGAATGTATAAGGCCGGGGATTTTTGCAAGAGATAAAGCTGGGAATTTCGATACGTCTACCTCCTTAGTGACCCTATACTTCAGTACCAGAGGATTTATTCAAACAACTTGAAGTCTACAAAAGTCTACTTGGCATGGAAGTTACGGCTATGTCGGGTCATAATACGGTATCGGAATATGCCATCAGGTTCGATAAGTTAACTCGTCACACTCCTACGTTGGTTCGCATAGCCAGAGGACGAGTCCCCAGACTCATTAAAGGATTCAAAAATGATTGTAAATTTTGGACGACTCAGGGCAGGATGATTCTTTGTGTCGGCTAGTGATAGAAATTGCCTTAGGCTTGGGAGGGTCATATTTCATCAGAACACTCAGGCTACGTGCCCCATTGTCGCTACAACTCAACTACATGGCCACTTAGTGAAGAAGGAGCCGGAAGGTCGGAAGTGGAGGTTAACTTCTTAGAGGTGGAGACCCAGTCTGTTGTTATATTTTCTATGGTATGGATGAGGTCGTTACATTGAATGGTTTCATTAAAAGAACAGTCTCTAATACTATAAAGTGGTAATTTTCTGAACTTAATTCAATTATGCTCATCTAATAAAATTCTTCTAAGATGCTCCACTCTCGGGTGAGCTTCGAAAATCTTTGAATCTACTTATGTTAATACTTGTATTGAGATATCCTATGGGAATAACAGTGTTCACCATGACGTGTTGAAATTTTGCTTAACAGAAATATTTAAATGAAGAAAATGGAATGTTTCGAGGGGACCGATATGCATATTACTTGTGATTCAGGATTGAGGACGAGATCCTCGCGTGTTAACATGATTGGGTATAGTTAGACCGGGCCTCGAGCCGCGGTGGAAGTTATGTAAAGATGAAATCCTTGTGATGGAAAATCTAGTGATTAAATTCTCCCTTCTGAATTAAGCTTGTATCTTTTACTATAATACTGGTAGGAAGTCATGCTTGTTAAAAGACTTATGTGTCCAAGTTGAAGCAGAAGAGTGTTCCGTTCAGATGGTCTGAGGAGTGTGAGGCGAGCTTTCAGAAGCTCAAGACAGCATTGACCACAGCGCTAGTGTTGGTATTGCCCACGGGTTCAGGTTCTTATATCGTGTATTGTGATGCTTCGCGGGTTGGTCTTGGTGCATTGTTGATGCAGGATGGGAAGGTTATAGCCTATGCTTCACGTCAGTTGAAGATTCATGAGAAGAACTATCTAGTCCCTGATTTGGAGCTTGCAGCTATTGTTCATGCTTTGAAGATTTGGAGGCACTATTTGTATGGGGTACCGTGTGAGGTATTCACTGTTCACAAGAGTTTGCAATACTTGTTTGAGCAAAAGGAGTTGAACATGAGGCAAAGGAGGTGGTTAGAGTTGCTGAAGGATTATGATGTTACTATTCTCTATCACCCGGGAAAAGCCAATGTGGTGGCCGATGCTTTGAGCCGGAAGTCAGTCAGTATGGGTAGCTTGGCCTATTTATCAGCTGGAGAGCGACCTTTGGCTTTGGATGTTCAGTCGTTAGCCAATCGATTTGTGAGATTAGAGGTTTCTGAGACTAGCAGGGTGTTGGCCCATACCATCGCTCGTTCTTCATTGTATAATCGTATTCGCGCCAGGCAGTATGATGATCGTCATTTGTGTGCTCTTAGAGATGCG
>MDKH01216308.1:0-30134 GCA_005239495.1 Nicotiana undulata
AGCTCTGGGACGCCCTCTCCCCCTCCTACCAGCAGGAGCCCTACCCCGAGTGCCTCGACCTCGAGCGGCAGGGGTAGAAGCCTCCCCCCGATTAGGATCATGGGAAGTACGTGTCCTCACCATCTGTGAGAGAATAGAAGAACAAATTGAGTATAAGGCCAATTGCACGATAGATTCTGAACAAAAGGAGTTTCCTAAAACTCTATAGCCTCCCGAAGATAAGTACAGACGTCTCCGTACTGATCCGCAGGACTGTACTGAGTTTGCCCGTGACTTGTGAGACTATGTGAACCTAAGCGCTCTGATACCAAGCTGTCACGACCCAAAACCGGTTCAGGTCGTGATGGCACCTAAGGACGAAGTTAGGCAAGCCAACGTACAACTATAACAACAAAAGTGCGGAATATAATCAACGGTATAGGGTAAGGCCGTAGAAACAAGCTGAGCCACAGCTAGGCCCAATATATACAACCCTAAATTACCAACATAACTACAAAATGTGTGTCCCAGGACTAGTGTCACAGTGTCAATGGGCGGCTACATAGATACAGCAATTGAAATATTTATACAAAAAAAAAAAATACAAGCCGCAGTCTGAAACAAAAGACTGAGCAAAATGAACTAGAAGGCTCCAGAGGTGCTGTCAGGATGACGCCAAGAAGACAGCTCACCGTATGGAGTGACACCGCGATCAGTATCTATCAGCAGGCGGACGACCAGACGGACTAGCCTCAAGACGTGCACAATCAAGTGCAGAAAAAGAAAGAAAGTGCAGCATGAGTATATATAAACAAATATTTACCCAGTGAGTATCTCGTCTAAACTCGTAAAGAGTAGTGACGAGAGGTAGAATGAATACTCACTAAGGTCCAGTACAAAAATAATTAAAGAAGGTACATGCTGAGCAATAAATCATGTGAGAAAATACATCAAGTATAAAGACAGGTAATCAACAAACATGTAACTGATCTTAAACATCATCTTTCCTTTTCATTATCTGGAATACCTTATCTTGTTATCTCAATTATTCACTTTCCCGTACTCAGTATTACTTCTCAACTCACCATCGTACGATCCCAACTCAATGAAGATGCTAATGAATGCATATGGGTATATAGATATAACCGACACGAACAAGACTATAGGCCGAAGTCATAAGGGTGGGTCATAAGGACTTACTCGGTAATAAAACTCCACACGCTCGTGAATCATACCTGTGACTCGTGCGCTGACTCGATAAAATCTCCACGATCGCGAATCATCCATGCGACTCTTGGGAAAATATCTCTCCCTGCTCGCGAATCATTCATGCGACTCAAGGGCCAATGACATATATACATAATCTCCCGATCACGAAGCATACCTGTGACTCGTGCGCTGACTCGATAAAATCTCCACGATCGCGAATCATCCATGCGACTCTTGGGAAAATATCTCTCCCTGCTCGCGAATCATTCATGCGACTCAAGGGCCAATGACATATATACATAATCTCCCGATCACGAATCATACCTGTGACTCGGAGGCTGATGAAATTAGTAGTATAATTCTCCCTGATCACGAATCAAACCTGTGACTCAGGGGCAATGAAAATATAAGTTCTCCCCGATCACGAATCATACCTGTGACTCGGGGGCCATGAATGCATGAATGCGTATATATTACTGCATGAATGCATATATATATATATATATGTGTGTATATTCAGACACCGTGGTACCGACTCGCCCACTCTCCACGGGATCGGATACTCACATCTCACTTGATGGCCAAAGTTGGGATTTTATCATATTATCCTCTTTACTCATAATATTACCATGATGGAACAATTCAAGTACAAGAAGGAATTTTAACCACCTTCATTTATCTCAACAACTCATTATTAAGACTTATCTCATTTACTCCTTGCTCTTTATCAATTGTATCAGGAGTAACACAATTACTCAATTGATGAAGTTCATAATTCTTATCTGAATATTATGTACATTTAATTCGCAGCTATCATAGCTCAAATTCATCATATATCAGTAATAACTCGTACAAAACATCAGATAATATCAAACAAACAGTTAGAACATGCTCGTGGGTCCTACGGCTACCCAACATACAGTATAGATGCCACGTACGGACTCTCGTCACGTGGTGCGTACGTAGCCCCCTCAACAAGCACAATTAGCAACAAAGAGCCTAGGGGACATTTCCCCCTTACAAAGTTTGGAAAGGAGACTCACCTGGACAAGTGCTCCTCCGGCCAACGGACCAATCAACAAGACGCACGAATCCTCCGAATTACCCTCGATGGCTCGCAACTAGCCAAAAACACATAATTATATCAATTTAGGAAGAATCGATGAGTATTTATTAAGGATTTCCCTTAAAAACACATTCTTGACGTACTTTGGAAATTCAACTCCGAACCTCGGCGTCCGGAAAATTATGATCTTTGAAGAAATGCGTTATACGTCGCCTAAGGATCAAGATTAACTCCATTAATCATCCTACAATGGCCCTAAAATGAGAATTCCCATTTTCCTCAAAACCCTCTATTCTCCCCAATAATTTCTTATGAATTTATATCAATTTGGAAGAGGAAATTCCCAAAGAATTGAAGGATTTAACATGCGGAGGCCAAAGAATTACTTACCTGAGGTAATTGGACTGAAAACACATTCTGGAGCTCTTGGGGTGTGCAACAATGGAGGAAAAATTGTGTTTTGGGAAGAAATTCACGAAATGGGCTTTTTATAGGACTGGTCAGCAGTTTCCGCCCCTGCGACCTTTGGATCGCAAGTGCGTACTCGCACCTGCGGGAAATGGGTTGCACCTGCGAAAAAGGCCTGGGCACTGGGGGGAATTCTTGCTCTTGCAGACTTTGGATCGCAGGTGCGGACTCGCACTTGCGTGAAATTGGACGCGCCTGCGATGGCCTGGGCCCTGGGGAATGGTCGCGCCTGCAGAGCCTGGTCCGCCCCTGCGGAGCCGCGCCTGCGAGAACAAGGCCGCTCCTGCGGCTGGGGCCGCGCCTGCGATGGGAAGGACGCTGGTGCGAGCCTCGCGCCTGCGGCTCATGGACCGCAGGTGCGGTCACACCATAAGATTTCCCACCAGCTGTGCAACTGCTGGTTTTTTTTTTGACGCCGATCGGGCTCCAAGAGACCCTTGGGCCCACCCGAGCCCTCGACAAATTATACCAACATGTCCTGAATCATAATAGGGACTTGCTCGAGCTCCCAGAACACTAAAAATATCATCCAAACTATAAATCACTCTCCAAAACCCCTTAGTTTCAAACTTAGGATTTCATGAAAATTTAAATGGCTCACCAATACGCCGAATGGGTCTATACTGCTCAGAATGACCCCAACTTTTGCGGACAAGTCATAAATGACTATACGGAACTATTGCCAGTTCCGGAATTCCATTCGGACCATGATATCACGAGGTCCAATTCCAGGCTGAATTCCAAATCTTATGAAATCATGAATTCCAATTCGGGTGCCGAAATACTCCCGGGTCATCAGAAACCCAAGGCAAACACACTCCCAAGTCCGAAATCATCATCCGGAGCTGTTGGAGCAGTCAGAACTCGATTCCGAGGTCGTTTTCTAAAAATTTTGCTCGGAACCAAAATTTGCCAAACAGGCTAGCCTTCAGGAACCAACTGTTCCTGAACTGGCCAAATCACTTCTGAATCTCGAACTACCTCCCCACACAAGTCATAAGGCATAATTAGCCTTTATGGAAAGATTCATTCACGGGAACGGAGTCCCAACACATAAAACGATCGGCTGGGTCGTTACAATATGAATGATGCTAGAAAATTGGAGTATTCATGGAATGCCAACAGAAGAATTTTGAAGAATTGGATGGGTCGGTTGGACAAGATCATGTCAGTAAAGAAGAAAGGATTTTGATGGGGTCTAGAGTGGTGCAATGAGTAGCTTCAGGCTAAGTCGGAGAGCCCCACCGCCTGCAAATGGGGTTGCAGGATTTGTCTTCTCATGGGGCTGTGGATTATCGATGTATCGGAAAAATATTACAGATAAGGGGAAAGGAGAAAAATGGTAATTGCATATGGGATTTGATGAATGTGTGCAAAGGTTGGCCATATTGGACTAGGGTTAGGCTTTGGAAGATTCAGAATTTATGCTTAATGCATAGGCGTGTTATAAGGGTAGTGACTCAGTCACGTGCTTCATTGAGAAGATGTTCATATGCTAGAAAAGCCTTGGAGTTGATTGTATTCGGGGCCAGTCAGAGTGGGTGACTCTCAATAGTGGTCCTAATGAATTTGAAGTTAAGGATGCGGTGTTTAAGGGTTTCAGGCAACAATATGATTAAGAATCGAGCTTTTGCAGCGTAATTTCTGAGAAAGGGAAATTTGTTTGAGTGTTCTATGTTATATTCAGCGTGCAGAATAGTATTGGAGTAGGGGAAAAAAATAAACTCCGAATTGTAGAAGATTATCAGGAGGGTATGAGAAGGTTTGCAGGGTTGAGACAACATGGTCTCGTGAATCAAGGCCACTTAGGATGAGTGAGGATTGAGTTTGTTATGAGTTGAATGGGGTTACTATTATTTTTGAGGCAATTAAGGATGATTAAAAGAAGATAGACTTGTTAGCCATAGTTAAAATGGCACATGTACGGCAGTGATCAGTCCTTTAATGTGATTAGGTTATGCACGAGGTTTGTGCCGGTGCGTGCGAGGCTTGTCGGCCGCCGTAATGGATTTTATTTGGAATCATTCAAGTATTATGGCATGTCAGGTGTAGGCGGATCTCGGACGGATTATGGTGGGATAGACTACTACTTAAGGATTTGCATGTATTGTGATTGTGAGAATTCACTTGTGTGTTGTTCTGGTTCTCTTGAATTGAGGTAAGTAAAAGGTTTCTATATGATGTAGTGTCCCCCCTATTAGTGGTTCAAGAGTATGATGAAATTCATGAGCTATCTCATATTGGCATGCAGATGCAGTAAGTAGTATGTAATTGGAAGTAAGGATCAAGATTGCGATTAGGTGTTAACAAGGATGTCATGAGCTCGGGTGAGCAAGGAAAAAGGGATTTGAATGTTTAGGGTAAGCTGGTGATGACTTCAGTGTCACCTGAGATCGGTGTTTGGTGAAAGAGGCTTTGTATCTTGGTTATTGGTTCTTGATTGGTTTTAAAGTGTTAGTATGGTCGGTGGTATGGATGTGCAGACTTGTTACTTTATGCAGAAGGTCGTGGGAGCGTGACCAGGGGAAGATTGTATAAGTGTGATATGTAGTCAACTGATTGATTGAAGATTTAGACCAAGTATAAGGGAGTGCAATATTGCTTATTTGAAAATTTATGCCTGGAAGGCATTCGGTTCAGTTGGCTGTGGATTGTGGGGTGTTTGTCCTGGCTATGATGGTTGTTCTTGCGTCTTATGAGAGGAAGTGGGTTATTATGGACCTAGGTAAAATTATTAGCCTAGTTTAGTGTGAACGGAATCAGCTTGAGGGTTGTGAATGGAATCAATGTGGTTGTGGGCTCCATCTGAATCAGGTGTGTTCATTCCAATATGGCGCTCCTCAAGGAGGGGCGTTGGAATATCATATGTTGTTCCATCTTCGTACAATTCATGTAATATTATGATTGTGCCGTGTGAGTTGTGAAACGTCTTGATAATCCCTATGTGTTGTTTCTCCGTGTAGTGATGAGGTTATGTGAGCAGGAGAGCTCTTGAGATTCAGAGTATATATATCGCACCTCAGTTGTGCTCGAGTTTGGTAGAGCATGGCTCTAACAGTCTCCCCAGGATGGTATTATGCGCTTAGCGTGCTCGTGACTGATATTCAGTAATTTTTAATAGTGAGCAATTCGGCTCGGTGTGTATTTCCTTATGTGAATTTCATGATGGGATCGGGTGGCATGCCGCCACGAGTATGTTTTTTGGATCCGGTTGCACGCCGCAATAGTGTGATGTTGATTAAGGTTCCCACATTTACTTTTCCTGTGTTTTGCTTCCTATTTTCTGAGGAAAGTTCATGTTAGTTGCGTGAGTCGAGTAGTCCCTTCATGAGTCATTTCTTTATGCATCATGTTCGAGTTGAGGCCTATCGGCGCGTTGTGGCATCATGTGAGACTGTTGGTCATACTTCGGGTGATTTATTGCCTGAGTAGTTCATACTGGGCGAGACAAAATTATGGTTTGAGGGATCAGTGTGGTGAGATTATGTGAAGTATATTACAGGACAATTACCATTGTTTGGTTTGTAATGAGATGATGATTTTAGTCAAGGGGAAAGATTCAATGTTTGGTTAACTCTGCAATTGGTTAGAAATTTCTACACCTCTCTTCCGTTGTGGTTGTATCGTCAGCATGATAGCAGGATGTATATGTATATTACAGGATGCATTTGGAATCATCAGATTCTTAGAATTTGGGCTATTAAGGTTCAGGGAATGTCATTGTGGTTAGATGGTGAATTATGCGGTGCATGGTACCAATTCAGCAAAGGTACGTAGTCATGTTCCGGTACCTCGTGTGGTAATTGATACGGTGTTTATATATTGGAAACAAGCATGGCAGAGAACTTCAGGTGTTGGAACTGGGTTCTGAGCTTATTGTATGGGTAAAAGAGGATATCTTTAGATTTGATCAAGCAAATGTGCTCAACTGGGATGTGGTAGCACGGGCAGGTGCATGAGGTGTTAAATAGTGATTTCAGATAACTCCAGAGCAGTTCTTACCACGTTCGAGGAAGGACGCATGTTTAAGTGGGGGAGAATGTAATGACCCAACCGGTCGTTTTGAGCTCTAGCGTGTCGTTCGGCGGTTTGAGGACATGAGCATCTTCGTTTCAGGTATTATGACTCGTAGGCGTGGTCAAAGTTGAATTTCGGGAAGTTTGGAGTCAAATTGGAAATAAAATTCTCATTTCGGAAGCCTTAAGTTAGAAGAATTGACTAAGATTGGAATTTTGAGCAAACGACCTCGGAATCAGGATTTGAAGGTTCCGGTAGGTTCGTATGATGATTTCGGAATTAGGCGTATGTTTGGATCGGGCTTTGGATAACCTGGGAGCTTTTCGGCATATATTGTGGAAGTTAGCATTTTAGAAGGAATTCATAAGTTTGGGTTGAAAGGCATTTCAGTGATATAGATGTTCGTTTGGGATTCCGAGTATAAGAATAGCCCTGTAAGGTGATTCTGGAGCCGGGAGCGCGATTGGAAGTGAATTCGGATGTCTGTAGGTTATTTTGAAGTCATTTGACTAAAGATAGAAATTTGAAGGTTTTTGAGAAATCCGACCAGAAGTGGAAATTTTGATATCGGTGTTCCGAAAGTTGGAGTAGGTCTGTAATGTTGAATGTGACTTGCGTGCAAAATTTGAGGTCAATCGGACGTGATTTGATAGGTTTCGGCATCGAATGTAGATGTTTCAAGTTCTAAAGTTCATTAAGCTTGAATTGGGGTGCGATTCATGATTTCGACGTTGTTTGATGTGATTTAAGGCCTTGAGCGAGTTTGTATCATGTTTTGGGACATGTTGGTATAATTGGTTAAGGTCCCGAGGGCCTCGGGTGGATTTCGGAAGGTTAACGAAATGGATTCCGGGCCAAAATGGCTGTTGGAAATTTCTGCTGCAAATCTGTTTTGGACAGCAATGATGCATCGAAGAGCTAACTTTTGAAGCGTATATATCCAAATCCTTAATGAACTGGAAAATTTGCAAAATATAAAATTTGTAGCCCTTGCATTCTAGTTTCCAGAAAGATAAACCATTCATGATTTGGACATCTGATCAGAACGTTATAATCGATTGAAGATGGTTGGTTAAGCAGTTTCTATTCTCTATTCTTAGTCAGAAAATGGTTAAATGAAGGGGAGGGGTGTTTTATTGAACAAGGGGTATGGTTTTAAAATTAGAAATTAGGAGTCCCGACACGGAATGCGGTCAGGAATGCGATCGCATTCCTGTCGCATAATGGCCCTCAAAATGTGTCAAAAGTAAAAAGAAAAAGTTTTATAAGGTAACGGTTCGCTTTAAAATCGAAAATGGAGTCGATAAAATTCAACAAAACTGGAAACATTCTGCCCAGGTATGCAAGAATGCGACAGCTATGCGGTCCGCATTACCAGAATGCGATCGCATTCTGGACCGCATAGTTGTCCTCCATTTGGACAGTAGCCTGTCCAGGTATGCGACCACTATGTGGTCCGCATACCTATTATGTGATCGCATAGTGCGTCGCATAACGCGCAATACCTGGAAAATTTTATTTTTCAAATTTCGGGGCACTTTTAACTCAAAATAGGTCCATTTTAAGAATTTCTACAGTTATAACAACACAGGGACCTATTCAGATATTATTTTAGACATGAAATTTTACGGGTCTTTACAAATTATAAAACATAAACTACTTAAAACAACCTCCCACACGAGTTGTAACAACACAAAAATCAGCAACAACAAGAATAACAAGAAACTTACTAGCGCCACGGGATTCCCGACACTTGATTGTGTTGTTTGCCCTTTGTTTGGGTCTTGGATCATGATAGAAATTTGAGAGAGTGTTTTTAGGGTTCTAAGGTCAGAATATACTGAAAACTAATGACTTAAAACGGGGTTTAGGCGTCTTATATATATCCATATATCTCAACCGCCTATGTGGGTCCCATAGTGAGCTGCTTGGCGCAGCCTCACAAAAATGTGAATATCTCTCTACTCCGAGATTGTATCGACAAACGGTTTAATGCATCGGAAAATAGACTCATAGATCTTCATTTTTGTAGGTATATAACCTTATAACAAGTAAAATAGGATAAAATATTAGTAAAATTTGGCCTAAAGTTTAAGTAAAATTATGAATGTAAGTTGCGACAACTTTTGTCGACTTTTCTTTCATAACTCGTTTGACTTCAAGAATTATGACACGGATATTATATGATTCAAATACATTAAAGCACGACCTCTTGAGAATATTAAGCATCTCTAGTTTTACCAATAATACGTGTTACAACATCCTTGATTCATTTAACTTCTAGTACTTGTTAACTGCTCTTATACACCATTGTATCATTTAAGACCAATAGGATTAACTTATTATCATCACAAAGATAATATCTTCTCAGATTTACGTCGACTAACTTACGACATGAACTAAGGACGTGAATATGGGTTGGAACCGATAATACCCGGCCAACCAAAGGAAACTCCGAATTTCAGAGGCTGAAGACGGTCTGGGCGATTTCTGCACTACCTCTATCTTCTTCTGATCTACTTTGATTCTCTCACTCGACACCACATGACCCAAAAACACCACCGAATCAAGCCAGAATTCACACTTTGAGAACCTTTCATATTTCTTCTCTCTCAAGGTCTGGAGCACGATCCAAAAGTGCTGCTCATGATCTTCCCGACTACGGGAGTACACCAAGATGTCGTCGATAAACACAATGACGAATGAATTAAGATAAGGTTGGAATACATTATTTATCAAGTGCCTAAATGCTGATGCGGCGTTGGTCAGCCCAAATGACAGCACAAGGAACTCGAAGAGACCATACCAAGTCCTAAAGCCAGTCTTCAGAATATCCGAATCCCGAATCTTCAGCTCATGAAAACCTGACCGTAGATAAATCTTTGAAAACACTCTGGCACCCTGTATCATGTCAAATAATTCATCAATGCATGGAAAGGGATACATGTTCTTCACTGTAACCTTGTTCAACTGACGATAGTCAATACACATGCGCATAAAACCGTCCTTCTTCTTTAAAAACAAGACCAGAGCACCCCACGGCGATACACTAGGCCGAATGAAACCCTTATCAAGTAACTCTTGCAACTGCTCCTATAACTCTTTCAAGTCCATTAGGTCCATACGATGTGGTGGAATAGAAAGGGAATGAGTGCCCTGAGACAAGTTTATACAAAAATTGATATCCTTATCGGATGGCATGCCCGAAAGGTCTGCCGGAATTATATCTGGAAAGTTTCTCACTACCGAAACTGACTAAACGGTAGAAGTATCAACACTGATATCCCTCACGAAGGCTAGATAATAATCACACATCTTCTCAACCATCCGTTGAGCCTTTAGAAATGATACAACCCTCCTAGGAACATAATCTAATGTACCTCTCCTCTCTAACAATGGTAAACCTAGCATAGCCAGCGTCACAGTCTTGGCGTGACAATCTAAAATAACATGATAGGGAGACAACCAGTCCATGCTCAAGATAACATACAAGTCTACCATATTAATTAACAATAGATGGCCTATGGTCTCAAAACTACCAATAACAACTAAACATGACTGGTACACACGGTCCACGATAATAGAATCTCCCACAATGTGGACACATATATAGAAGTACTCAAAGAATCACGAGATATACCCAAATACAGAGCAAAGTATGATGACACATATGAATAAGTGGATCTTGGATCAAATAAGACTTATGCATCTCTATGGAAAATCGGAACCATACATGTAATGACTGCGTCTAAAGCAACTGCCTTCGTCCTACCCGGAACAACATAGAATCTCACCGGACTTCTTGCTCTAGGGTGACCTTTACCATCCCTTCCTCCACACCTAATTGGTTGTGCGATTGGAGTGGCGACTAGGCCAGCAATCATGGCCTAATAAGTCTACGGACCTGGCTGAATCTGTGGAGCCTGAGTAGTCTAGGAAGCTGCCCCCTCCTGAGTCTTGGCAGTCTCTGACCATATAGTGGGTATTACCACACTCAAAGCAAGCTCTTGGGGGGGGGGGGGGGGGGGGTGTGGCAGCTTGGACTGGCTCGGACCTGGTCGACTGAACTGACCACTGAAAGCACCCCGTGTAGGAGGTGCACTAGAAAGTGGTTGAGCAAAGTCTGCAACATGAGACCTCGGAATACCTAGAGCACCACTAGAAGTTGGAAAGTCGAATGAACTGGACGACTGACATAACCTCTACCATGATAGGTTGTAGCTGTAGTGTGACCACCCCTAAATCCTCTAGTACCATGAGGCCTCTTGGACTCCCTATCATCTCTCTCACAACCCCACATACCCTCCAACCTCAGAGCAATCTCTACCACCTTCTGATATGGGGTATCTACCTCCAACTCTCTGGCCATGCGGAACCTAATACCCATAGTGCAAAGAATACGTCATCTTGTCATGGGTTAATATACATGTATAAATGAATGAAATTCATAATGAAGTCAGTCAATAGGATCTCTCGGTGTCACGACCCATACTGGAGGATCATGACTAGCACCCGGGCTATATTTGCCGAGCACCAACGTACATTTTATCTAATCTTCTTTATTATCTTTAAGGGATAACAAGATCAATATAAATGGTATATATGGATCATGAACATACATCACATGGGATGACAAGATTTCTAAGAAACTACATAAAGGGTACGACCTACAACACTGCCATGAAAGACTATACAACAAAAATTAGCCAACAAGGCATACTAAACTATACATGAGTTGACACCTGTTTATGAGCCTCTAAAGGAGCATAAGTAATGCAACATAGCCAGAACAGGGCCCCTACATACCCATAATATCTATAACAAAAATGTGTACCAAGACCACGACAAGTCCGGAGAAGGGATCTCACCTATAACCGGTGAACTGGAAAGCCTATTGTGGTGGGGAAGCTGCGTCTACCTGTCTATCAGGACCTGCAGCACGGTATGCAATGTCGACAAATAAAAACGATGTCAGTACGAATAAAGTACTGAGTATGTAAGGCAGGACAACATAAGTAAGAACAGTAATGTAAACGGGGATAAAGAATACACAACCTGTAACATCTGAGTACCTCTGAGGGCTACTGACATGAAATGTGTGATACATACATATATATACATAATCCTTTAAAACATCCGCCTCTGTGGGAATCACAATCATCATATCGTACCCGTCCACGTGGAGATGGTAAACCCAACTGATCAGTGGTTGCACAATAGGTGCCATACCCGGCCGACTATAGCACGGCTCGGTAGAGTAAAATAGATACATATATATACAATGCATGCAGCACTCAATGGAATCATATTCTGAACCTTTCGGAGTGACGTAAGGTTGATATTCTCCGTACACATTATTAGGATTAACTCTTCATCAAGAATCTTCTAAGAATCAGGAAGTACCAACAACATTGATAACATAAGAATAAGATAAGAAACCTCAACATCAATTGTTCCATAAGAAGGGAAACAATGTATGTACTGCTAGCTTCTAAGAGTGGAGTATCTTTGGAAGCTCGTTCATTGCATTATGTACAATCGGAGTCGTGCAGAAGAAGGAAAAGGATAGCCTCACATACCTTGTATATACTTCCCAACCTCAATCTACGCAAATGTCACAACTCCTTAATCTACAATAAGAGGACACTATCGTTATCGTTTAAGCGTCATAACTATTATGTATCGACCA
This sequence comes from Nicotiana undulata, assembly GCA_005239495.1. NCBI lineage: Eukaryota > Viridiplantae > Streptophyta > Magnoliopsida > Solanales > Solanaceae > Nicotiana > Nicotiana undulata. The sequence continues at coordinate 12,429 of MDKH01216308.1, forward strand.
CAACCTATTTTACGATGAAACGGACAGCACCTCCCCTATATATATGACTTCACACAAGTCAAAAAATCACTAAAAAGCCCAAACAACATCAATAATAATCATATTGACCCTCCCAAAATAGTCCACACACAACCTAATCACTTCTTACATAAGACGACCACTGTAGTCGTGTCAAACGACCCGGAATGTTACAACGAAAGACCAGCTCAAAACCCTAAATCTATATGGTGTTTATCCACACCCTTCCTCCTCCAAAACGCTACAAAACAGTAGAAAAACACGCATCCCAACAGCAACACAAAACAGTCCGCTACAAGTCAAATAACTCGAACTCGGGACTTCCGATCACTGTCCCGTGAGTTCTAACTATTAGGGAACACATTTATCAACATTCCTTGATATTTAAAAACATAAAAACAGATATTAGACGTTTATTAGCTATGAAGTACCTTCCAAAACTCTAACTACAAAGAAAAAGGAGAGGCGGTATAATGATACTTACGTCGTAGGGATCATTTTGATGTTATCGCTTCACGATTTCATGCCCGAGATAATAATCTTCTTTGAAACCCTAGAAGATAGATTGAGGTTTATGTTTATGGTTGTTATATGGTCGATTTATTCTGAAAAAGTAAGAGAAACCCGACCTATGACTTATATATATCAACTTTGGAAAAGTCAAAGAGGTGCTTGCTTGGCACCCTAGGATTGGTCCATCTTCCGACGCTTGTATATTTTTATCCTGATGTCGTAATAACTAACGGTTAAGAGAGTTGGAAACTAAATTCCAAGACCTTACATTTTGTATATAATATGTCACAATAAGACCTCATATAACACATGAAATGTATTGCTCAAAAAGCTCTAGTGATCCACCTACTTGTCACTTATGATGTCTACGCAGTCTCGCGAAACTGCAAATATCTCTCTACTCCTATGTCGTATTGACGAACGGTTTAATGAGTTGGAAACTACACTCATAGATATTCAATTTATTTGGTAGATAATCCAATAATTCCAAGTATATTAGGAGAAAATATCAGTTACATTTGACGTAATTTTAAGCACATTATGAGTGTAACTTGTGAAGACTTTTGCAGACTTTTGTTCCACAATTTTCTTGACGTCAAACGTAGCACACGACTATCATACGATAAAAATAACTCATATAATAACCTCCATATCATGCAACGAACTATAGTCTCACCCTAAAGTACATGTTGTAACATTCCAAACTCGTCGACTTTCGACGAAACTTATTTTCTTCAATTGGTTTAGCTTCTAGCTTTCCAACCCTATTGGTACTCGTTATTCATGATCATAAATATTTGTAACTTCCAAGATAAAATTATTAACTTACTCTATATTCTTCCAAATATAATCTTATTTCTGAGCCTACATCAATTGACTTACGATGTACTCTCACGTACGAAAACATGGGGTGTAACATCATTCCCCTATTTGGAACATTCGTCCTCGAATGTTGGCTGATGCACTTATCGTATCTTAAGCAATAACACTTACGAATACTTTAATATTGTCTTTTACATCTAGGGATTTGTTCGGTGAATAAATCCAAAGGCTAGGGCATTCCCCCCTTTAGGCCTCTTTCTCACACCACGACTTGTGGTCGAATTCCTTCCAATCTCGTAACTCTTTCTACCTTCTTTCATGCAGCTTGTAAGATTCTACCCTTGAATGTGCACCAATGCGACTCTTATCTCCTTTTTCCATTAGCTTTTAACCAATATCTAGGCTTTACTTCGTGAACATATATAGTACTATGACAAGCTGTCCCTCTGGGCATCTATAGGTGTACTAAAGTCCTTTTCTTAGTACTTTGTTGAACTTACGACTATTTCTATATCTTGCTTCATAGCCTCAGTCATCTATGCTTATGGCTTTATCATTACTAGGTAGGTCATATTGTACCATAACTCGTACTTTGGTTAGTAAATATTGAGGCTTGCCACCCAACTCCAGGTTACTCTCTCATCGCTTATCCTATATGTATAAATCTAAGATATTTAATGGTTTCTTATTACTATTCATCTTAATAATGACAACCTAATCTCATCTCATACTTTGTAACTTTCATCCATCTATTGTTGATTCGCCTTAATGTTGATCTATAACCTACCATTGATAACTTGAAACTCTTATGTAATATATAACCTCTTATGAATTTCTATCTTTAGCCAAATGACTTCAAAATGACCTCCGGACATCCGAATTTACTTCTGATCGCGCTTCCAACTACAGAATCACCATACGAAGCTATTCCCAGCCTCGGAATCCCAAACGAACATCAATATCACTAAAATGCGCTTCAAGCCAAACATAGGAAATTCCTTCAAAAATGCTGACTTCCACAATATACGCCGAAACGCTTCCGGGTTATCCAAAACCTGATCCGGACATACGCCCAAGTCCGAAATCATCATACGAACCTGTTGGAACCTTCAAATCCTGATTCCGAGGTCGTTTACCTGAAATTCCACTCTTAGCCGATTCTTCCAACTTAAGGTTTATGAGATGAGAATTCTCTTTCCAAATCCACCCGAACATCCTGAATTTCAGTTCCGACCATGCGTACGAGTCATAATACCTGAAATGAAGCTGCTCATGACCTCAAACTGTTGTACGACGCGCTAGAGCTCAAAATGACCGGTCGGGTCGTTACATTCTCCCCTACTTAAACAGACGTTCATCCTCGAACGTGCCAAGAACTACTCCGGGGTTATCTGAAATCACTGCTTAACACCTCGAGCACCTGCCCATGCCACCACAACCCAGTTGAGCACATTAGCTTGATCAAATCTGAAGATATCCTCCTTCATCCATACAATAAGCTCCGAACTTAGTTCCAACACCGGAAATTCTCTACCAGGCCTGTTTCTGATATATGAACACCGTATCAACTACCACACGAGGCACCAGAACACCACTGCGTATCGTTGCTGAATCAGCACCAAAATTCCACGAATATGATGCTCCCAATGCACCTTATGATATATATATATATATATATATATATATATACATCCTGCTATAATGCTGACGATACCACCACAACGGAGGAGATGTGTAGAAATTCCTAACCAACTGCAGAGTTATCCAAACATCGAATCTTTCCCCTTGACTAAAATCATCATCTCATTACGCACTAATTAATGGTAATTGTCTTATAATATACTTCACATAATCTTATCACACCGATCCTAGATTTATAAATCTCGTCTCACCCAGTATGAACTGCTCAGACAACTAATCACCCCATGCACGGCCAATAGTCTCACACGATGCCCAATGCTCCAATAGGCCACAATTCAAACACGACACATAAGGAAATGACTCAGGAAGGGACTACTCAACTAACGCAACTGATATGAACTTCCCTTAGAATATAGGAAGTATACCATAAGAAAATAAATATAGGAACCTTACTTATCATCACACTGTTGCGGCGTGAAACCTGATCCAAATAAAATACTCGTGGCGGCGTGCCACCCGATCCCATCATAAGATTTACATAATGAAATATACACAGAGCTGAATTGATCACTATTACAAATTACTGAATATCGGTCATAAGCACGCTAAGTGCATAATACCATTTTGAGGAGACTGATAGAACCATATTGTACAAAACTCAAGCACAACTGAGGTGCGATATATAATCTTAATCTCGAGGGCCATCCTGCTCATATAACCCCCTCGCTCCGCGGAACCTTAACACATACGAAGTTATCAAGCCGTTTCACAACTCACATGGCACAATCATAATACTACATGAAATGAATGAAGATGGAACTCACCTGATATTCCAACACCCCTCCTTGAGGAGCGCTTTACTGAAATGAAAACATATGACTCACATGAAGACCATAGTCCTTTTTAAATCCATTTGCGCATTTCAAGCCAATTGCGCTCACACTGAACTAAGCTAATATCTTGACCTGAGTCCATAATAACCCACTTCCTCACATAACACGCAAGAACCACCATCACAGCCGGGACAACACCCCATAACCCACAACGAAAATCAACTGAACGCGTTCCAAGCTTACACTTTCAAATAAGCACATTACACTTCTTATACTTGGTCTAAACCTTCAATCAATCAGATGGCCACAAGTCACACTTATACAATCTTCCTGTGGTCACGCTCCCACGACCTTCCACACAAGGTAACAAGTCTGCACATCCATACCACTGGCCCCATCAATGCCGTAAAACAAATCAAGAACTCATATCCAGGGTGCAAGCCTCTTACACCGAACATCGATCTCAGGCGACACTGAAGATAACACAAGCTTACTTTGGACTTTCAAACCCCTTTTTCTCGCTCATCCGAGCTCATGACATCCTTGTTAATACCGAGCTGTAATCTCAATCCTTACTCCCAGTCCTCTATTGATTACTGCACCCGACATGCCAGTATGAAATAGCGCAAGATTACATCATAACTCCTGAACCATCATTAGGGTGAGCGCTTCATCACATAGAAACATATACTTATCTAGTTTCAAGAGAACCATAGCACCACACAATTGAATTCTTACAATAACCCAACATGCAAATCCTTAAGTAGTGGTCTATATCACCTTAATCCTTCCGGGAATCTGCCTACACTTTACAAGCCATCTTGCTTGAATGCTTGAAATTATGATCTATTACGGCGGCCGACAAGCCCCGTGCACGCCGGCACAAACCACATGCTTAATTTAATCACCCTGACAAACTGATCACTGCCGTACATGTGCCATTTCAACCATGGCTAACCCATCTATCTTCTTTTAATCATCCTTAATTTCCTTTGAAGCAACAGTAACCCCATTCAACTCATAACAAACTCATTCTGAGTGGCCTTGATTCACGAGACCATGTTGTCTAAATCTCACAACCCGTCTCATACCCTTCTGATAATCATTCTACAACCCAAAGTTTATTTCTCTCATTCCTCCAATACACTTCTGCATGCTGAAAATGGCATAGAACATTCCAACCATTTTCCTCCCTCGGAAATTACACCGCAAAAGCTCGATTCTTAACCACACTATTTCCTGAAACCCTCAAACACAGCATTCTCAACCTTCGAATTCACTAGGACCGCTATTGAGAGTCACCCACTTTGACTGGCCCCGAATAGAATCAACACCAAGGCTCTCCCAACACATGAACATCCCCTCAACGAAGTACGTGACTGAGTCCCTACCCTTACAACTCGCCTATGCCTTAAGCAAAATTTTCAAATCTTCCCAAACCTAACCTTGATCCGATAGGGCCAGCTTTGCACACATTTAATAAATTCCATGCATGATCACCTTTTTACTCCTCTACCTTAGCTATAATAACTTGCCAATACGCTGATAATCCGCAACATCCATGAGAAGGTAATCCTACAACCTAACTGTAGGCGGTGGGACTCCCTCACTTAGCCCGAAACTACTCCTTGCACTACTCTAGACCCATGTTGGAATCCCTCCTCATTTGTTAACATAATCTTGCTCAACCGGTCTGCCCAATTCTTCCGAATTCCTCCGTTAGCCTTCCCTAAATATTCCAATCCTCTAGTATCATTTACACATTTTGCCTCCTACCGAGCAACCACTATAATCCCTCGCAGAAACTTGCCAACCACACGACCGCTAACCTATTCACTGGAGATAACCTACCTGTGGAAATCACCAACTGACACCTTCCAACGACGCCGAAATGCACACTCTCTGCAACATCAATACTCCATCCTAAGCCTGCTCTCATTCACCAACTTTGCCCATCCGTCCGCTCCTCATGGACATCTACTAAATGCTCTACAAAATCGTCAAATTCACTACTATGCTTCAACTCACCCACTTTGGTTAACCTAATTCCTTTAAGCACTACTTGACTTCCTTCTCTTACGCCTGGCCTTTTAGAAATGGAACCACCACCTAGCACTTTTCACATATCTTCCTTTATCGAATGTTGCTCAATTGCTGCCTCATTTTCATATCATCCTCTGCAACACCCGAACCAGCAGACCATCATAATTTCGACTCCCCGGAGACTATCTCTCTCGAGCTGCCTTCATTAGAAATGCTTATTCCATACTGAACAACAACACACCACGACCTCTGACAATCTCTTCTTTAATTATTATTCACAGTACTCTGACTCCATTCCACCGAAGAAGCCATGCCACCGACAAACTTAACACATTCCCTTCAATCAATGACAATGATATTACAACACAGGTGAATATTCCACCTCACTTGAATACACCAAGTCTTACTACTCTATCAATCTGAACCGGACCATTCATAGTCCAAATACCTTTCCTCCGCCGGAACTAAAATATTGAAATCTCGAAATCACGCCCTGAGAAGACCTCCCTTCAAACCATTCATCACCCCAACATATGGGCAATCATTTTACCATCATATCGACATCGCGTGATAACCAATCGTAGGCATCATCATAACCTGAGCATAATCTCAAAGTTCTCCGAATCACTGTTACTGGATGAAACAACATATTACTCTTCCGGAGAACCACAACAATAGCCCCAATCAACTTCGTAGGGAGAAACATCCCGCACCACATCCATAGTATCATTAAAATTCCACAAATACTCGATTCGTAGCAAGCGCTTCGCGACGCGTAAGATTGAGTAGGAAAAAACATAGGCATAAGCCTTAAAGGAATCAAATTGCACGATGCGGGATCAAGAAGGGAAGTACTCCTAACAACCCTGTAGCCTCTCGAAGATAAGTATAAAGGTCTCCGTACTGCTCCGCAAGACTCTACTAGACTTGCTCATGACTCGTGAGACCTAATGGAACCTAGCGCTCTGATACCATGTTGTCACGACCCAAGATCCCTAAGGTCGTGATGGCGCTGGACACCACTGTCAGGCAAGCCAACCATTAATTAATTTAAACAAATAAATTCCTGTCTCAATATTTTCAAAATCGTTACCTTTCACTTTAATACGTAATAACTAGATGAAATCCATTTAAGTAAAAACAACAGTCCATTTTACTCCTTTAATGAAATACATCCCAAATTTATATGTGTCCCAGAACCCGGTGTCGCGAGTACATGAGCAATTTCTAAGAACATATACAATTATTACAAAGCTTGTCCGAAATACAAGTTGGACAAGGGCATTAGAATAAAATTAATACAATACATAGAGGAAGACTCTGCCGGTTGCGGATCGCCTCCGGATGATGCAGCTCGCCTAAGTTTCCAAACCAGCCTCATCGTTTTGAAAGTACTTGTGCAACAAAATGCACAACAAGTGTAGTATGAGTACATAAATATATATGTACCCAGTGAGTATCCCGTCTAATCTTGAAGAAGTAGTGACAAGACGTCGACTTGACCCTCACTAAGGTCCAACAATATAATTTAACAATATATGACAACATCAAAAGGCATACGAGGATAATAAAATAAGTAACTTTAAAAGTAACTGCAAAATCAAATAAATACTGGAAGTAAATAATTAATTCTACTTCATTTTCCCCCAAATATCTGTCAAGTCCTTATCCATGAAATCATTTAACAATTTACGTCCTTAAGACAATTTAACAATTCAAGTCACAAGTGGTATATAATATGTATATATATACATGTGTAGGGAATGCCGAGGGTCGTTCGGCCCGAACCAACAATAAAAGTAAATTGTGCACTGCCGAGGGTCGAACGGCCCGAACCATAAGTGCATCTTTGCCATAAAATAATCATATCTATGCACTGAATAGTCGTAAAGCTTCCCCCACTCGCGACTCATACCTGCGACTCGAGTGCTGACACATTTATACTGGATTATCATAAAGCTTCCCCCGCTCGCGAATCATACCTGCGACTCGGGTGGTGACACATTAATACCGAATTGTCATAAATCTTCCCCCGCTCGCGAATCATACCTGTGAGTCGGGTGCTGACACATTTATACCAAATTATCATAAAGCTTCCCACGCTCGCAAATCATACCTGCGACTCGAGTGCTGACTCTTATACATATACATATATATATTGAATTTATCAATAAGCTCAATAGGTCTATACTTTCAACAAGGATTGATCGATTGGGAATTCAATTGCAACTTTCCACATTTTCGGACTATTTCAAAAGTAATATGCAACTCAAAATACAACTAAAGATACATATAAAGCACGTAGAGACATACTTGTGAGCCCTAAAGCTACCCGACATAGCATAATAGTCGCTACGTACGGACTCTCATCACTTTGTACGCACGTAGCCCCCGAAACAATTACAGACAGCATATAGAACACCTATGGGGACAATTCCCTCTTACAAGGTTAGAAAGGAGATCACCTCGTGTCGAACCTACTTTTCGGGTCAAGAATGCGCCCGAAACTTCAAACTCGTCTCCCAACGACTCAAAACTAGCCACAAGTTACTTAATTATATCAAGAAATGCTAAATGAATCAATTCTAATGCATGGAAGTGAGTTTTCAAAAGTCTTTCCCCAAAAGTCAAAAACCGAACCCGGGCCCGCTCGGTCCAAACCCGAAGTTCGGACCAAAACCCGATTACTCATTCGCCCCGAGCCCGGATATATAAATGATTTTGGAATCCGACCTCTATTTGAAGTCTAAATTCCCAAATTTCAATATTCTTAGGTTTTACACTAAATTCCCAATTACAACATGAAAACCCTAGATTCTAAGATGAAATCTTGTAAAAAGAAGTTAAGGAGTGAAGAAAATTAGTTAGAAATCACTTACCAACGTTTTGGAGAAGAAAAAGTGTTAGGGAAATCGCCTCTTATGTCTTTGGGGTCTTGAAAAATGAAAAATAACTGAAATTACCACTTATTTCTACCCCTCTCAGCCCCCCCCCCCCCCCTCGCGGTCTGCGAAAAAAGGACCGCGGCCGCGCTAGCAAAGTCAAGAAAAACCGAAGAAAACCAAGAAAAATGACTGCAAACATGCTTTAGTATTTTGGCCATAACATTCTCTAAAGATGTCCAAATTACAATTTCTTTCCTTTTCTGGAAACTAGACACGAAGGGCTACAACTTTCGGTTTTGAATCATCTCAAAATTCCTTGTAGATCAAAATCTATAAGGCTCCGAAGTCGGACCAGTGGCCCAGCTCCTCCACCGCAGACCGCGAAAACATGACCGCGGCCGAGAAGCCCCCCACCGCGGCCAACACAAAAAGGACCGCGGACCGCGGTGGTGGATTCAGGGATTTGACCCCTCTGACCTGCAACAACTATATTTCAGCCTAAAGACATCTCGGGACCTACCCGGAACTCACCCGAGCCCTCGGAACTCCAAACTAAATGTTCCAACAAGTCCCAAATCATCCCACAGACTTGATCGAGCCTTCGGAACACCCAAAACAACGCTAAAACTCAAAATCACACCTCAAAACCCCTAGAATCAAACTTAAGAACTTTAAGTTCTTGAATTCGCTAACAATGCGCCAAAGCCGACCTATACTATTCGGAATGATACCAAATTTTGCAAGAAAGTCATATTCGACATTACGGACCGGCTCAAACTTCCTTAATCACATTCCAACCCCGCTATCAAAATTTCCACTTCCGGTCGGATTCTTCAAAAACCTCTAAATTTCTATCTTTAGCTAAATGACTTAAAAATGACTTTACATCCAAATTCACTTTCGATCACGCTCCCAACTCCAGAATCACAATACGAAGCTATTGCCAGCCTCAGAATACCAAACAGACATCAATATCACTGAAATACGCTTCAAGCCAAACATAGGAAATTCCTTCAAAAATGCTGACTTCCACAATATACGCCGAAACGCTCCCGGGTTATCCAAAACCCGATCCGGATATACGCCCAAGTCCGAAATCATCATACGAACCTGCTGGAACTTTCAAATCCTGATTCCGAGGTTGTTTACTCGAAATTCCACTCTTAGCCGATTCTTCCAACTTAAGGTTTATGAGATGAGAATTCTCTTTCCAAATCCACCCGAACTTCCCGAATTTCAATTTCGACCATGCGTACGAGTCATAATACCTGAAATGAACCTGCTCATGACCTCAAACTGTTGAACGCCGTGCTAGAGCTCAAAATGACCGGTCGGGTCGTTACAATTTCTGATATTTTTACTCGCCTATCATTATCCTTAGTTACTTACCTCCATGACCTTGTGCACGTAGGGTTTCTTCTCAATTGAAATTTTAGTTGTCTCCATTGTGGCACTCTCTTTTATTTCCGTAACACTTTCAATGTACCTTCTACTACCCCACCTCCTGTCTGAATATTTCTCGAGGATTATGATTTCGTATCTAAGAGACTGAATTTCCTATGTTGGGTTTTTACTACGTTTATCTTGCATGATCTACTGATTTGCCTATATCCTCCTATCTAGCCATAACTAGGCTCTTCCTGAATCAACTACAGACTACCCGGTGGTCCACTCTCATATATGTATTTTATGTAATGCCTCTTGGGTTATGTCCTTTGTCTTAACTTACCTCTCGTACGGGATTCTTATGTATCAAGCATTCATTCACACTTATTTATCAATATTATATCTCTAGGATATGAATAAATGCAATCGCATTCCTTTCACCTTTTTTTACCGCATTCTTCCCTTACCATTTGATAGATACCTCTTCCTCTTTGGCATTTTTTTTCACATCTTCACTCACATATTACTCGCTTTGTGGTAACCCTTCTACACCAGGGATAATTGAATTTCTTACGCACAAAGGTGACACCTGGTTTAACTGGCAATTTTAGTCCTTTAAGCTTAACTCTACTCATAGTGCTTGCTTTAGGAAAGCGTCTTCGTGAATGACCTTTAAAGGTTATTCTTCTATTGTTCGCTCTATTATTGTCGAAACACTATCTTCGAAACGGTGCCGACTATTACTTATTCTTTTGATCCCTAATTCATGTTCGATATTTTTTTTGTTTACTATCCCATACTAATTTCTATTACTGGGGGGTCTAGATTTTACTTATGGTTATCACGTTAGAGTCACGAACTTATTTCTGTAAATGAGGATGTGACTTTATGACCTATGCTCTTTTGTTGCCTCGAGGCCTGTTACCTCTTGTCTTTTTCTTCCCTTAACTATAAATTCAGTAATACTATATTTTTTATGATCTACTGTTGTCATCCACGTATCACATCATACTCATAATGCTTTCTTAACTCTCTTCTCATTTCCATGCTATCATTTATGTCTATCACTTTATTCTAAAAACTCCAAACAAACGTTCCTTAACTTCTAGCTCCTCCTACTTCATCTCACCGGTTCTTTGGGACGCCTAACATTTTATTTTATTTTGTTACTAGGGGTTGGAGTCATACTAAAGTAAATATTTATTCCTTCTAGGATTGCACTGTCGATCTTCTTAAATTTCTGAATATTCTAGTATTCATATCTGACTGTACTATTCTAATGTTCACCATATGGGTCTCTCACAAGGAGATCTATTACCATATTTGCATTATCCTTTGGAAATGTTAGCTAATGATAATAAGCATCCACCAATTTGGGTTACAATTGTAGGTAATCCAATATTACAATGTTAGCTAATGTTAGCTAATGATAATAACCCCAGATGGATCCTGATATCCCGTCCTTCTCTTAAATTATTTCAGTTAGCTCCCATGGGGCATGATTGAGACGGGTATGGCCAATTGTACATACCTCTGTTACAATTGTAGGTAATCCAATATGATTGTATTTCTCAACTTGAATCGTAAATACTGACAATCTTCATTAACTGGGCACCTCGTGCCCTTCTTTATCTTGCTTCTTATTCTTGTTGAAACTTGTATCTATCTTCTGAATCTCTCATTTCTTTTCACCATACGGGTGGATAGATATTCTTTTCCTTAAGGATCCTTATCATGAGGCTTACCCATTTAGTACACACATAATCTACTGAAGACTTACATTTACTCATCATATGCATCATGCAAAATCGAGTTCTTACGACTGAGCTCTACCACACGATCTAGAGTAAGAAGAAAGAGTAACAGTCCTAAATGCCCTGTAGCTTCTTTCTTATAAGTGTGGTGCACAACACACCCATAAAAAAGACTCTACTAGACACGGCTCATACACAACCCCTAGGACAGACCTGCTCTGATACCAAGTTTATCACGATCCAAATTGGAGGATCATGACTAGCACCCGGGTCATATTTGCCGAGCACCAACGTATATTTTATTAATCTTCTTTATTATCTTTAAGGTATAACGAGATCAATATAAATGGTAGATATGGATCATGAACATACATCACATGGGATGACAAGATTGTTAAGAAACTACATAAAGGGTACGAGCTACAACACAGCTATGAAAGACTATACAACAAAAATTAGCCAACAAGGCATACCAAACTATACATGAGTCGACACATGTCTATGTGCCTCTAAAGGAGCATAAGTAATGCAACATAGCCGGAACAGGGCCCCGACATACCCATAATATCTATAAGAAAAATGCATACCAAGACCATGGCATGTTCGGAGAAGGGATCTCGTCTATAACCGTTGAACTGGAAAGCCTATTGTGGTGGGGGAGTTGCGTCTACCTGTCTATCATGACCTGCAGCATGACATGCATCGTCCACAAATAAAAAGGATGTCAGTACGAATAATGTACTGAGTATGTAAGGCAGGACAACATAAGTAAGAACAGTAATGTAAACGGGGATAAAGAATATACAACCTGTAACATCTGAGTACCTCTGAGGGATACTGACATGAAATATGTGATATATATATATATATACAGAAGCCTTTAAAACATGCCCCTCTGTGGTCATCATCATCACATCGTACCCAGCCACGTGGAGCTCGGTAAACCCAACTGATCAGTAGTTGCACAATAGGTGCCATACCCGGCCAACTATAGCGCGACTCGGTAGAGTAAAATAGATACGTATATATACAATTCATGCAGGACTCAATGGAATCATATTCTGAATCTTTCGGAGTGACGTAAGGTTGATATTCTCCGTACACATTATTAGGATTAACTCTTCATCAAGAATATTATAAGAATCAGGAAGTATCAACAACATTGATAACATAAGAATAAGAGAAGCAACCTCAACATCAGTTGATCCATAAGAAGGGAAACAATATATGTACTGCTAGCTTCTAAGAGTAGAGTATGTTTGGAAGCTCGTTCATTGAATTATGTACAATCAGATTCATGCAGAAGAAGGAAAAGGATAGCCTCATAAACCTTTGTATATACATCCCAACCTCAATCTACGTAAATGTCACAACTCCTTAATCTACAATAAGAGAAACGAAATTATCGTTATCATTTAAGCGTCATAATTATTATGTATCGACCACAACCTATTTTACGATGAAAAGGACAACACCTCCCTTATATATATGACTTCACACAAGTTAAAACAATCACAAAACAGCCCAAATAACATCAATAATAATCATATGGAGCCTCCCAAAATAGTCCACACACAACCTAATCACTTCATACATAAGATGACCACTGTATTCATGTCAAACGACCCGAAATGTTACAATGAATGACCAGCTCACAACCCAACATCTATATGGTATTTCTCCACACCCTGCCTCCTCCAAAACTCCACAAACCAGTAGTAAAACACGCAGCCCAACTGTAACGACCCGACTGGTCATTTTGAGAGTTTAAACTCCGTTCAGTTGTATAAGGTCATAATCAGCTTCAAATTATGTATATCGACCTGTGTGCGTGGTTAGATTCAGTTATCGGATAATCCGTAGTCGAATTAGGGGAGAATTTTCAAATTTTGAAGCTTAAGTGATGAAAGTTGACCGGAGGTTTGACTTTTACGTAAAAGGTCTTGGAATGAGTCTTGGTTAGTGTAAACAGCTTCGTATGATGATTTTGGACTTAGGCGTGCGTCCAGAATTGGATTTGGAGGTCCGTATGGTGATTTGAGGTAATTTGGCGAAGGTTAGAATTTCGGCATTTCCGGCCGATAGGTAAAATTTTAATATCGGGCTTGGAATGGATTTTCGAGAGTGGCTATAGGTCCGTTGTGTCATTTGGGACTTGTCTGCAAAATTTCATGTTGTTCCGGGTTGTTTTGATAGGTTTCGACGCGAGTCTTGGTATTTGTAGTTTTGAAAATTTCTAAGTTTGATTTTTGGTTTGATTCGTCATTTTGGTGTTAGTTTGTGTGTTTTGAAACCTCAAGTGAGTCCGTGTTAGGCTATATGACTTGTGTGTGTGTTTAGACGGGGTCCTAGGGGGCCTCGGGCGTGTTTCAGATAGGCTACGGGTCATTTTTCCACTACTGATACTGGTTTCTGGTTTTCTTCATTGCGATCGCATAGATGAAGCCGTGATCGCATAGAGTTAATTTGGGTCGCCCAGTTTTGTTCAATTCAATCGCATCGAAGCATCCGCGATCGCAGAAGTACATCTCCCTCTTCATCGCGATCGCACAGTGAACCTGCTTTCGCATAGTTCCCAGTTCTCATTGTCCGCGTTCGCATTCGTGTTGCCGCGAACGCATAGCACAATTAGGCCAACAACATTTTCCTTATCCGCAATCACAGTGTCAGCTCCGTGATCGCATAGAAGCTTTTTGGCCATCCTTTCCCTTCCTCTTCGCGATTGCATCAAATTGTCTGCGATCGCGATGCTTTAATCACCTAGGTAGATTATATAATTCCAAAAACGAGGGTTAAGCCATTTTTGAAAATATTTTGAGTTCTAGAGCTCAGTTTTGGCGATTCCTTGGGGGATTTTCACACTAATCAAATGGGTAAGTGTTCTTCCACTAGAATTTAATATATTTCATGAATTAGTTCTTATTTTTATCATTTAATTCGTGTTTTGGGTTGAAGAAACTTGGGTTTTTGAAAGAAAATTTCTAAATTGAAAATTCATGATTTGAATAACAAAACGACATCGGGTTTGAATAAATTTGGTATGGTTGAACTCGTATCGGAATGGGTAAACGAAATTTGTTAAATTTGTCGGGTTTCGAGGTGCGGGCCCGAGGTTCGACTTTTGGGTGGATTTTTATAAATTAGTAAAGATTGAAACTTTATTATTCAGAACCATTCCTTATACGTATTATGTGCATTTTGAAGTTGTTCTAGTTGGTTTTGAGCCGTTCGGAGGTCTTTCCGTCCGAGAAGTCTACTTTTGAGTATTCCGATGGTCGTCTTTGAGGTAAGTATCTTGCCTAACCTTGTGTGGGGGAAACTACCCCTAGGATTGAGTCTTATTTTTTGATTGCAGTCCGTGTATGCGAGGTGACGAGTGCGTACTCGGACTTATGCGCAATTAGGTTGACCTTCTAGGATTTTAGGTCCTTACCCCGCATACGAACTGCAAATTGTTATATCTCGATCCTTGATTTCTAGCTTCGTCTCTCCTTGTTAAATTAGAAGTTGATTGCTTTGTGTTTCCTTGCTTCTTATTTGCAGACCTTGCTTTTCTTACCGTTACGCTATAGTTTTTCTTCATACTCTACTTATTTGATTAAGATTAGTATGATCTCGCCCCATAATTGTTTAGCAGTAGTTGGAATATCCATACCTTGGTGTCAAGCATTCCCGTGAGTCGTATATCTTGATTACGTGATCCCCCTCCCTTAAGTACTACTTAGGATTAATTGGGTAAATTTCTATGTTGGTGATATTACTTAGGGGTTACCTACCTATTGAATACTCGTTCGAGTTGAGTTTATTCGATAAAGTTGATTGCCTAAGTGAGATAGGTTATAGCTGATGCCCTTGCCGGGATTATTTGGTTTTTTTTTGTTGTGAATTTGGATGCATGGAATCGTTGACATATTTGCCTTGCTTTCTCCTCGCTATGCTACTTTCCTTGTGCTTGGTATTCCTTTCAGTGGCTATTTCTTATGAGTGAGTTTTATCATTATGGTGATTTAATTCCTTGTATTTGATTGCTCATTGCACCCTACATTTTGTTTGTTGTTTTATTGCCTGTTGTGGCACTGTATGTTGTTATGTCGCATTCTGGTTGTTTTTCTCAGTACTGCATTGCATATTTAAATTGGGACTACGGACTGAGATCCGGGAGCTTTCCCCCTGTACTGCATTGTATATTTAAATTGGGACTACGGACTCAGATCCGGGAGCTATCCCCCTGTACTGCATCGCATATTTAAATTGGGACTACTGATTGAGATCTGGGAGCTTTTCCCCTGTACTGCATCGCATATTTAAATTGGGACTGCGAACTGAGATCCGAGAGCTTTCCCCCTATACTGCATTGCATGACAAATCCCGAGTTACGGACTGGGTTCTAGTGAGGTTACCATTGATGAGATTGGATTGAACGATATGCTTATATATATATATGTATTTTTAAAAGTATTTGTCTTGCAGAAAAGTGATATTTGAAAAAGCAGTATTTGGGAAAGTATATTTGAAAGGGCAGTATCTGGGAAAGTATATTTTGACAAATGATATTTGAAAAAGCAGTACTTGGGAAATTATATTTGGACAAATGTTATTTGGAAAAGCAGTATTTGGGAAAGTATATATGAACACCACGTATTTTGAAGGAACTATGCTTTAAGGATTTGTGATGACCCAAAAGGTCATCCTAAGTAATTCTAGCTAAATCTGTGTTCCGAGGCCCAGAAAGCCTTCGTTAATCTCACCTTGATATGTGTGCGTAGCTCGGGCATGTTGCCGGGAAGCTTCTATGTGAAAATTTGATAAAAATGGAACTTTGCATAGAATAATTGAATAAAGTTGACTTAGGTCAACATTTTTGGTAAACGGACCCGGACCCATGATGTGACGGTCCCGGAGGGTCCGTAGGAAAATATGGGACTTGGGCGTATGCCCGGAAACGAATTCCGAGGTCCCAAGCCCGAGAAATGAATTTTTAAAGAAAATTGTTTTCTGAAAATAATAAAGGATTTTGAAAATGAATTATTATGTGAAAACCGTGTTACCGGGCCCGTATTATGGTTTCGAAGCCCGGAACAGGTTTATTATATGTTATGTGACTTATCTGTGAAATTTGGTGTGAAACAGACTTGAAATGACGCGTTTCGGATCAAAATTGGAAAAATTAAGCTTTATGAAGTTTTGAGGAAATTCTATGAGTTTTATGGTTTAATTCCTTGTTTTTGATGATATTTTGGTGATTTGAAAGCTTGAATAAGTCCGTAGGATGTTTTGGGAGCTGTGTGTTGTTTTGGTTTTGAGCCCCGAGGGCTCGGGTGAGTTTCGAGTAGCTAACGGGGTGTTAAAGAATAAAAAATTTGGTGTTTTGGACTGGTTTCTGGTGACTGATGTTTTCTTCTCTGCGATCGCATCCCTTGCTCCGCGATCGCAGAGGTCTATCCAAGTCCCTTCCGCGATCGCATCCTTTCGACCCGCGATCGCATTGTGAGACGCCCCAGTGTTCCGCGATCGCAAACCACTTCCTGCGATCGCATAGGGTCAGCTAAGCTATGCTCCGCGATCGCGACTCCTCTTCCGCGATCGTAGTGAATTAGGATCAGGCTCTCCGCGATCGCAACCCTCTTCTTGCGATCGCGATGAAGGAAATCGCCCAGTTATTCTTTAAGTCCAAAAACAGAACACTCTACACGGGATTTCATTATTTTCAGCGTCCTCCTTCTTCCCCCAACCTCCATTAAGGACCTTCAAGCCAATTCTTCCTCCATAGCCTCGTGGGTAAGTATTTTCTACATCGTCTTCTTCCATTTT
>ML279536.1:750-11733 GCA_005239495.1 Nicotiana undulata
ATTCTTAGAAATTTCTCATGGACTTGTGTCACCGGGTTCTGGGGATGTGTTGGTATTTCTTTTATTATATTAAAGATGATTTCCTGCCGTATTTGATTTACGAGAATTTTAAATTACTTGGTTATAAAATGTAAGAAAGGTAACGATTTCGAAAATGTTAAACACGAAAGTATTTTAACTTATTGGGGGTGGATTTCCTGACAGTGGTGTCCGGCGCCATCACGACCTATAGATTTTGGGTCGTGACATCAAGTATACAAAGAAACTCCAAAACTCGGTACAATCGTGTACAATGAAGATCACTCTTGACCCTCACAATTTTCTCTCAAGACTACTCTTAGCCTTAGGTGTTTTCACTCTTGAAAACAAGACTTAGGACTCCTTCCTAACTCAATGTGTGTCTCTCACACGTTTTTCTTCTCTCCCAGGTTACTCTCCAAGTGTAAGAAAGGCTGCCCATTTATAACATCATGGGACAGTCCATTTTCCCCACATTTAGGCCTATACACTTGCCCACTAGCCCACTACTTTAGCCTAGTGTAGTTGACAACTCCCCAACTACTAGGATCATGTAGATCATGCTGAAAGATAGTGAGATCATGGCCCCAAAAACGTGCAAGGTTGCTACCTCCTTTTCAGCAACTTCCCAACTGCTGCCCATGTGCACAGCATGTGCCGGTAACCGCCGTTGACTTGGTCCATTCGAGCTTGCTGCCCCATTTTCGTGCCTTGGCCTTATCCAAGCTTCAATGCCATTGTATCCAGCTGCATTGTAGCCACAATTGGCCATGCCATTTCCCACGAACTTGGGCCCTCTTTTCCGCAACTCGATGCCATAGCAAATCTGCCCGCACATTTCCTTTCCGTTGCACTTTGTCTTGCCTTTGCCTCATCATTTTTGCTTTGCCTTGGCATCACTGCCTCATGCCTTGATGCATATGCCATGATCAAGTGTCATCCTTGGCCCGCAACTCACCGTCAAGTCCTTACCAAGTTGCCTCGCCTCCGTCGACGCCTCGGTCATCACTTGCCCGTTTCTCATTTTAGCTTAGGTGTTGCTCATGCACCTTTGCTTGCAACACTCTTGTTGCCTCATGACAACACTCTTGTTTTACTTGTCGAGCTCCCGAAGTGAGGGGCTAACAAACCACCCGCACCCTTTGAAACTCAACGTCCTCGTCAAGGTTAGCTCAATTTATGAGTCCTAAGGGGTTGACAATCAACGCCCCTTGACCCCCTTTCTCCTCAACCACAATTGCATTGATTCCAGCCATATTATTGTCGCTGGACATTGCCTCCAATGCAGCCCTTTTGTCCATGGCAGTCATTGCATTCAACGCCGCCTTCTTTGGGCAGTCTCTTTCTCGATGCGGACCATCAGATACGTAACAGCCCCCAAATCTTCTGCCCTGCTCCTTGCATTTTGAAGGTCCAGCCTCTTGCTTTCCCTTCCCCTTGTCCTCGTTAGCATTGTTATTTTCACATTTCTTCCACTCCTTTGGCTTGTCTTTCCTTCCCTCAGTAGACTTTGAAGCAGAAGTCTCCTCTCCCAAGTGAAAATCACCCAATGCATCTGCAGCAGCCACGGCACTTGCAAGGTTTTGAATATTCTGCCTTCGCAACTCAAGTTGTGCCCACTGTTGCAGCCCGCTCATGAAGTTGTGTAACTTGTCTTCCTCCGACATGTTACTAATGCTCAACATCAAAGAAGTGAATTCTTTAACATATGCTCTAACTGATCCGGTTTGCCTCAACATTTTCAGTTTGTCCCTAGCAATCCAAGACGTATTGCTAGGAAGAAATTGATCCTTCAATTCCTTTTTAAGCCGCTCCCACGACTCAATCTTTGGTCTGCCCAAGCTTTCATCTTCATCCACACGAGTGCGCCACTATAACTTAGCATCGTCACTCAAATACATGCTAGTCAAGGTTACTTTCTCCGCTTCATCTTGCACACGAATAGCATGGAAGTACTGCTACATACCCCAAAGAAAATTCTCCAATTCACGTGCACTCCTTGCACCACCGAATGCCTTAGGTTACGGGATCCTTACCTTGAGACGATCAGCACCACGTTGAGGAGCATCCTCGCCCACAGCACGTCGCAGCACCACTGTCTCGCTCCTTAGATCCGCATTCTCTTGACTTAGCTTTGCCAATTCTGCCTCAAGGTAGGCAAGCCTTGTCACGAGAGTCTGCATTTCTTCGCCTTCCGGGACATTTCCAACCAATGCCTCCAGCTTCGTTAGCCTTTCCCGCAGTTCGTTGTTACCACCGGTCATGTTCTCGAACAAGACCACGAAATCTGCCACTGCACGTCGTGTCTCCATCACGAACCTACTCCGCTCTGATACCAGTTGTCACGGGCTAGTTTTTAGTCTCTCCAAAAATAGCCCGCACGACAGCCAAGTCTCGCACTTGACTTCAGCCTACTCCAACACTCGGCCAAAATTCCAGCAACTTTGGACTTAGTTTATTTTTAGGCAGCTTCAACGTAGTAAGTAAGACACTGATTTTAGGCACACGAAAATAAGTAAAGGCAACAGAATATAAGTAGAAAATAAGGCACAATATACAGGAAAAATCTTTCCCAACTTTGTATTCAACTCAAGTATACAAAGAAACTCCAAAACTCGGTACAATCGTGTACAATGAAGATTACTCTTGACCCTCACAATTTTCTCTCAAGACTACTCTTAGCCTTAGGTGTTTTCACTCTTGAAAACAAGACTTAGGACTCCTTCCTAACTCAATGTGTGTCTCTCACACGTTTTTCTCCTCTCCCAGGTTACTCTCCAAGTGTAAGAAAGGCTGCCCATTTATAACATCATGGGACAGTCCACTTTCCCCACATTTAGGCCTATACACTTGCCCACTAGCCCACTACTTTAGCCTAGTGTAGTTGACAACTCCCCAACTACTAGGATCATGTAGATCATGCTGAAAGATAGTGAGATCATGGCCCCAAAAACGTGCAAGGTTGCTGCCTCCTTTTCAACAACTTCCCAACTGCTGCCCATGTGCACAGCATGTGCCGGTAACCGCCGTTGACTTGTTACAGGGTCAATTTTCGCACTATTGACACTGCACGGCAGTAGCTTCACACAAGCCACTCAGCCTCACTTTTTCCGCTCACTGATTTGTACTTAGACGAATTTCATACTTTAAGAAACGTAAACAACACACACACATATACGGGTAAAATACCCAACCTTTATTATTCTCGTCTATATTGTTAATTCTATTGTTGTAACAGAGTAACAGAAGGTTAAACAAATACTCCGACAGAAAAGAACTCCTGCAGAAAAAACCTTCAATTTACATGTGTCCTATCAACTACTTGAAGTCAAGACAGGATAAGTAAAGCAAACCTCACAGAGAAAATCTGATTAAGATTGATCAGTAGCTTTAAGTTCATGGGAATTGAGACAAGTCCTCCAGAAACGAATATGAGTTAAACTGTAATGAGGACACGAGAACCTGATTTACGAACAAAGACGCAAAACCTCAAAATGAATGAAACAAAAGTGTTATAGTAAGGGATTGTACCCTAATCCAACATAAATCAACAAATTTAATGTATTATAAAAACTTAAAAAGTACAAAAGTAGACTAACTATTGATATTCTTTTTAAGCTTATTTACATGAGGCTTGTGTTTCCTTGTCCATAGAGCTGCCAATTGAGTTAAGCTCAAAAATATCTTATAACAGCAAAAGGGGTAGAATAACTATTGAGAATACATATGGTTTTCGCATAAACGAAAGAATGATATTAAACTTGATCATGAAAGCTCATACCTCTTCGCGAGCACCTTTTAACATAGAGTTTTATCTGTTGTGCATGTTATAGCCTCCAAATAAGATCTTTTATGGCCACCTATGTCCAATATCAACATTAGTTAATATATTTCATCAAGAGGCAAATAGGAGCTAAACTCCAGTAAGTGCCAATAAAGTTGAACAATTAATTTTTGCTTGTTAAATCTAACCAAATACTATTTAAACATTATTCGCCTAATACTTCTACAGTATATGATTTTCTTGTAACCCAGTTAATCCCTTAAAATCAGAGTAAATTGCCTTATGATGTTCAAGAAATTTTGAAATAGTTTATTTTGCAAAATCAAAGGTAGAATACAATTAAGTTGTGAAAGAACACAAAAAAAATTGTATGCACTCTTGGCATAACTCTCTCGCCTTTTCTAAGAAGATCTTGTTCAGTTTTAATAAATAACTTTCGCTCATTCTTACATTGTGTTCTCTGCATAAAATATGCATAGATAAGTAAAAGAGCAGCTGGAAAAGTATAAAAGAATGTTCTCTATGAGTTCAACATAAAGGGAAAATGAACACACACTAATAAAGTGCTTTCGATTTAGTCCACTAATAGAAAAGGAAAAATATTGGTTCTTGTACAAACACAAATATACTATATTATGCAAACCTGCACTACTCTCATTCCCTTTGTATTTTCTGGTTCTGCTCTTTTAGATTGTATATTTGAATGCAACAGACGGAAGGGTATAATTACAGAATACCTCTTTATGAGCCTTGACTCTGAGGATTTACATTGCTATCAAAATCATGATTTAACTTTGATATGCTCTAAGTGTTCCGTCCTTCTGTAAAGAAGTTCACATCAACAAAGTGAAATTCAATTAAATTTTGCTCTTATATCCATATATAACATGTTATACGCATGTATCCACGCTTTATATAACAAAGTTACCAAAAAGAAACTGAACTGACCCATCAATTGATAATTCATTTGGCTAAATATAACACGGAACAAAAAATATCCCGTCGTATTGTCCAAAGGGCAGAAAATTTGTGAGGAGCAACGAAAATAGCATATTTAGGAACAACTGGCCATGAGAATAGATTATCGAAAGAGCAACAGAGGCTCCATGGTTTTGTAGCATATTTAGAAACTATAGTAATTCTCAACAACATAGAATTTTAGTGCACTTGCAATTCTAATATATGGAATCACCCAAACCAGTAAACAGTAGGAGGTGCTTACTCTCATATGCTCCAAGTACTTTCATTTTTATTGTTCTTTAACATCCATGTTTCTTTCTTTACACCACCAAATTGATGGATTGATTACCATAATGAGGGAATGCAGAAATCTCTTTATATAGTAGGAATAAGATAAGGGACCATCAAATCATTCGCAAGTAGAAGCGAGAAAGCACAAATTAGTCAAGCAACGAAAATACAAGCAGAACTAATAATATTAGCCACGCTATATCAGAATAAAATGCATTAAAATGGGCCATGCATCATCCTGGCTAGTACCTCGTGTCCCCCGATAACGGAAGTTCAAGAAAAAAGCTTCAATAATAGATTACCCTCACTTATCCAACACGCCAAACTTTCTTACAACATTTATGTCGTTGAAATCAATTTCAAATTTCAAGTCACAAATACTTAAACTCCTAAAAGCAAAAATTGTCGGCTTTCTAAAACTTAACTAAAATGAGAATAAATATTTAATGAAATCTTCAAAGCATTATGTCATGACCCGAAATCCCTCCCTTCAGGTTGTGACTGCGTCTAACGTTGAACCCGCTAGACAAGCCAAAGTGCACAGATAATCTAACTTTCTCAACCCAATTCTACAGTAGTAAAGAAAATACCTTTAAAAATCTTAACAGAAATAAGGAAATACTTCAGAATTTTAGCAGCGGGAATGTAATAGAAATTCGAAAATACAAAGTGAAATAATGAAATACATAACGTCGCATAAGCCCAAAACGGGGTGTCACAACTCACGAGCTATCTAAACAGAGTGCTAAATACAGAGTCGGAAAAGAAATACATAATTGTCTTTGGAGCTACAGAAGAAATAAGACAATAGGAGAACTAATGAACGGGAGAGACTCCAAGGTCCACGAACGCCAGCGGTATACCTTGAAACTCGGTGTGGACTGAAGGTGACTCCCTCAGAGCGGTCCACTGGGTCCAGAAGCGGAATCTGCACAACATTGAGAAGTGCAGTATAGTATCAGTACAACCGACCCCATGTACTGAGTAAGTGTCGAGCCTAACCTCGTCCGAAGTAGTGACGAGGCTAGACTTGACCATAACGATAACATGTCCTATTCTACAGCAGGTAACAGAGATAATACCAGAAATGTAAATGATGCCACGACATCACCCTTCGTGCTTTTACTCTCTTCCTCACAACGCGATGTATAATGTGAAATAGTATAAATCATGGCACGGCATCACCCTTCGTGCTTTTACTCTCTTCCTCACAATGCAATGTACAATGTAAGGCAATATAAATCATGGCACGACATTAACCTTCGTGCTTGTAATCAATGTAAATCATGGCACGGCATTAAAGTTCAAATCACCCGGCAAGGGGAAAACATCAATTAATAACCCAATAAATGCCCGGCAAGGGTCTCAGTTGTAACCAATCACCTCAATTGTATACTCTACACTTGGATTATTAATCGTATCAACATTTCTCAAGCTCAACAGCCAATACTTTCAACAAGAATGAATTACCCAGTAGAGACAATCTGATAATATGATAAACATGGAAGAAATACTGCAATTTCTATCAAAATAGACTCACGGGCATGCTTGACACACATTGCATAGGTACTCGTCACCTCACCTATGCAATGAACATGATAATCACTTAGCACATAGCAAATAACACCTATTCCCTCACCAAAGTTAGGCCAGACACTTACCTCGGGTCCAAAGTATAGCAGTCAACCCTCTAAGACCGCCTTTCCTTTATAATACGACTCCGAAACAACGATATTTAGGCATAATTAATTCAATAATATCAATAAAGACTCAATAACACAATCTCATAGCCTAGATATGCAATTCCTAGCATTTTTCCAAAAATACCAAAATTCGACCTCGGGCCCGCTTGGTCCAAACTCGAGGTTCGGACCAAAACCCGATCACCCATAACCCCACGAGTTCAAATATAGGATTTGTTTCAAGATCCGACCCCAAATTAAGGTTGAATCGCCAAAATTTCCCAAAAATCTAACTCTATCCAAAACCCCTAATTTCTACTTTGATTTTTGGATTTTAAGCCTAGATTCTAGTGATTAGGGAAGGAAATTGAAAGAAATTGGTGTTAAGAACACTTACCCAAATGGTTATGGAGGAAAAAATGGCTTGGGGGTCTTCAATGGGGGTTGGAGAAGAAGGAGAAGGTGAAAAATAATAAAATCCCGTATGGTATTCTGTTTTGGGGTATTTTTAATAACTGGGCAAAATTACCTTTCGCGTTCGCGGGCCCCTGACCGCGTTCGCGAAGGGTTAGCTGTTGGGACCTACGTGTTCGCGGAGACAGGGCCGCGTTCGCAAAGGTCTGACTTCCTAGGCCTCCGCGTTCGCGAGCCTACGCCCGCGTTCGCGAAGAACAAAACTACCCTGTCCCCCGACCTCACCCTAAGCTTACGCGTTCGCACCCCTGGGGACGCGTTCGCGTAGAAGCACTGTCCAGTGCTCCGCGTTCGCGTCTCCCTCTACGCGTTCGCATAGAGTAAAGCCCAGGCCACCATAATTTAACCTTCGCGTTCGCGATCCCTTGGCCGCGTTCGCGAAGGGTATTACACCAGACACCAGCAAAACATCAAAAATACCATATCTTTTCACTTTTAACACCCCTTTAGCTACCCGAAACTCACCCGGGCCCTCGGGTCTCAAAACCAAAAATACACACGACTCCCAAATCATCCTACGGACTTATTCAAGCATTCAAATTACCAAAATATCATCTAGATCAATGAATTAAACCTCAAAACTCATAGAATTTTCTTAAAACTTCATAAAGCTTAACTTTACCAATTTTGATCCGAAATACGTCATTTCAAGTCCGTTTTACACCAAATTTCACAGATAAGACAAATAACATATAATAAACCTGTTCCGGGCTCCGAAAATATAATACGGTCCCAGTAACACGGTTTTCACTTAATTATTCATTTTCAAGATTATTTTCAGAAAATAATTTTCTTTAAAAATTCATTTCTCGGGCTTGGGACCTCGGAATTCGATTCCGGGCATACGCCCAAGTCTCATATTTTCCTACGGACCCTCCGGGACCGTCAAATCACGGGTTCGGGTTCGTTTACCAAAAATGTTGACCANTCTACACGCCCGGGCTGCGCACGCATATCGAGGTGATATTAACGGAGGCTTTCTGGGTCTCGAAAAACAAATTTAGTTAGAATTACTTAGGATGACCTTTTGGGTCATCACAATCTCCACCTCTAAAACAAACGTTCGTCCTCGAACGGACATAGAGAAATACCTGAGTCTGAGAATAGATGGGGATAACGACTCCTCATATCGGACTCGGACTCCCATGTAGCTGCCTCGGCAGGCTGACCCCTCCACTGAACACGGACCGAAGGATAACTCTTCGACCTCAACTGTCGAACCTGCCTATCTAGTATGGCTACTGGCTCCTCCTCATAAGTCAGATCCTTGTCCAATTGGACACCGCTGAAATCAAGAACATGAGACGGATCTGCAATATACCTCCGGAGCATAGATACATGAAAAACTGGATGCACTGCTGATAAATGCGGTGGCAAGGCAAGTCTGTAGGCCACCTCTCCTACCTTGTCCAAAATCTCAAATGGACCAATATACCTAGGGCTCAACTTGCCCTTCTTTCCGAATCGTATCACGCCCTTCATAGGCGGCACTCGAAGGAACACCTGGTCTCCTACCATGAAAGTCAAATCTCGAACTCTACGATATGCATAACTCTTTTGCCTGGACTGGGTTGTACGAAGCCTATCCTGAATAATCTTCACTGTATCCAAGGCATCCTGGACTAACTCAGAACCCAATAATCTAGCCTCTCCGGGCTCAAACCATCCGACTGGAGACCGACATCGCCTACCATACAACGCCTCATACGGAGCCATCTGAATGCTCGACTGGTAACTGTTGTTGTAGGCAAACTCTGCTAAAGGCAAGAACTGATCCCATGAACCACCAAAATCAATAACACATGCCCGCAACATATCCTCCAAAATCTGAATAGTGCGCTCGGACTGTCCGTCCGTCTGAGGATGAAATGTTGTGCTCAACTCAATCTGTGTGCCCAACTCTCGCTGGAATACTCTCCAGAAATGGGAGGTAAACTGAGTACCTCGGTCTGATATGATAGATAAGGGCACACCGTGCAATCTGACAATCTCTCTCATATAGATCTGAGCTAACTTCTCCGCTGAAGATGAAACCGCCACCGGAATGAAATGTGCTGACTTGGTCAGCCTATCCACCACAACCCATACTGCATCAACCATCCTCTGAGTCCGTGGAAGTCCAACTACAAAATCCATCGTGATACGCTCCCACTTCCACTCGGGAAGCTGAATATGCTGCATCAATCCACCGGGTCTCTGGTGCTCATACTTAACCTGCTGACAATTCAAGCACCGAGCTACATAAGCCACAATATCCTTCTTCATTCTACGCCACCAATAATGCTGCCGCAAGTCCTGGTACATCTTCGCGGCGCCCGGATGAATGGAATACCGGGAACTATGGGCCTCCTGCAATATCAACTCACGAATGTCGTCCACATCAGGAACACATATACGACCCTGCAATCTCAAAACTCCCTCAGCATCGACTGTGACCTACTTGGCACGTCCATGCCGAACCGCATCTCTAAGAGCACACAAATGACGGTCATCATACTGCCTGGCACGAATACGATCATACAAGGAAGAACGGGCGACGGTATGAGCCAAAACACTGCCACCCTCAAAAACCTCTAACCTCACAAATCGATTGGCTAAAGCCTGAACATCCAAAGCCAAAGGTCACTCTCCAACTGATAAATAGGCAAGACTACCCATGCTGACTGACTTCCGGCTCTAAGCATCGGCCACCACATTGGCCTCCCCCGGATAGTAGAGAATAGTAATATCATAATACTTCAGTAATTCTAACCACCTTCTCTGCCTCATATTCAACTCCTTTTGCTTAAACAAGTATTGCAAACTCTTGTGATCAGTGAATACCTCATACGGTACCCCATACAAGTAGTGCCTCCAAATCTTCAAGGCATGAACATTAGCTGCAAGCTCCAAGTCATGGACTGGATAGTTCTTCTCATGAATCTTCAACTGACAAGATGCATAGGCTATGACCTTGCCATCCTGCATCAACACCGCACCAAGCCCAACCCGTGAAGCATCACAATACACGATATACGAACCTGAACTTGTGGGCAATACCAACACTGGTATTGTGGTCAATGCTGTCTTAAGCTTCTGAAAGCTCGCTTCACACTCCTCAGACCATCTGAACTGAACACTCTTCTGCGTCAACTTGGTCATAGGGGCTGCTATAGATGAAAACCCCTCCACGAACCGGCGATAATAGCCTACGAGGCCCAAGAAACTCCTAATCTCTGTGGCTGAAGTGGGCCTAGGCCAATCATTAACTGTTGAAACTTTCTTCGGATCCACCTGAATGCCCTCTGCCGATACAACGTGGCTCAAGAATTCCACAGAACTCAACCAGAACTCACACTTAGAAAACTTAGCATACAACTGCCTATCCCTCAGAGTTTGGAGGACGACTCTAAGGTGCTTCTTATGCTCCTCTCGGCTGCGAGAGTATATCAAAATATCATCAATAAAAACAATAACGAACGAGTCCAAATAAGGCCTGAATACCCGATTCATCAACTCCAAGAACGCAGCGGGGTGATTGGTCAACCCAAACGACATGACCAAAAACTCATAATGCCCATAACGAGTGCGAAAAGCCGTCTTAGGCACATCAGACGCCCTGATCCTCAGCTGATGATAACCATATCTCAAGTCTATCTTAGAGAGCACCGTAGCACCCTGAAGCTGATCAAATAAGTCATCAATCCTCGGCAAAGGATACTTGTTCTTGATAGTAACCTTATTCAGCTGCCGGTAGTCAATACACATCCTCATTGAGCCATCTTTCTTCTTCAC
>ML279536.1:13726-55547 GCA_005239495.1 Nicotiana undulata
GAAATATCAGTACTCGACTCCCTGGCCATCTGAAGTCTTATAGGCTGGTCCAATCCCTCAATGAACCTCCGAACTCTCTCCCGATCAGTGGGGAGTATCATTAATGCATGCCTGGCTAGAGCGATGAACCTGGTCTCGTACTGAGTAACAGACATAGATCCCTGCTGGAGGCGCTCAAACTGCCTCCTAAGATCCTCTCGCTGAGTAATGGGAAATAACTTCCCCAAAAATACCTCTATGAACTGAGCCCAAGTCAAGGGTGCAGACCCAGCTAGTCTGGCTAAGCAGTAGTCCCTCCACCAAGTCTTGGCTACGCCAGATAGTCGAAAAGTAGCGAAGTCAACTCAATTGGACTCCACTATGCCCATATTCCGAAGAACCTCATGACAGCTGTCCAAGTAATCATGTGGATCCTCTGATGGTGCACCAGTAAAAGTAGTAGTGAATAACTTGGTGAACCGATCTAGTCTCAAAAGAGCATCTTCTGACATAGCTGCACCCTCGGGCGTCGGTGCCACAATACCCGGCTGAGCTACTCCAGCTGTCTGAGGTGCTAGAGTATGAAACTAAGTGGCAACCTGCTCTGGGGTTTGAATAACAAGAGTCTGGGCCCCTCCTCCAGCTTGAGAACCAGTTGGTGTAGTAGGAAGAAGACCTGCATGTGCTACGCTCTCCATGAGCCCCACCAAGAGGACTAGAGCATCCTGAAGCACTAGGGCAGCTATGAACCCCTCTAGGACTTGCGCTGGTCTAACTGGGACTGCCGGAACTGGGACCTCCTCGTCAGACTCGACCTGCGGGTCCTCCACTGGGGCTGCTGCTCTAGGCTGAGCCCTGCCCCGGCCTCGGCCTCGTCCTCGACCTCGACCCCTCGTAGGAGCTGTAGCAGGAGTGTCGGGATGCTGAGCGGAACCAAGGGAAGCACGCGTCCTCGCCATCTGCGAGAGAGTAGAATGGAAACTCAATCAGTACTCAGAATGTATATAGCACGACAGAGAATGAAGAAATGTGGAGTTATCCTAACTTTGCAGCCTCTGGGGATAAGTACAAACGTCTCCGTACCGATCCCTCAGACTCTACCAAGGTTGTTCGTGAGTTGTGAGACCTAAGAAACCTAGGGCTCTGATACCAACTTGTCACGGCCCGAAATCCCACCCTTCAGGTCGTGACTGCGTCTAACGTTGAACCCGCTAGACAAGCCAACGTGCACAAGTAATCTAACTTTCTCAACCCAATTCGACAGTAGTAAAGAAAATACCTTTAAAAATCTTAATACAAATAACGAAATACTTCAGAATTTTAGCAGCTGAAATGTAATAGAAATTCGAAAATACAAAGTGAATAATGAAATACATAACGTCGCATAAGCCCAAAACCGGGGTGTCACAACTCACAAGCTATCTAAACAGAGTGCTAAATACAGAGTCTGAAAAGAAATACATAATTGTCTTTGGAGCTATAGAAGAAATAAGAAAATAGGAGAACTAATGAATAGGAGAGACTCCAAGGTCCACGAACGCCAGCGGTATACCTTGAAACTCGGTGTTGACTGAAGGTGACTCCCTCAGAGCAGTCCACTGGGTTCGGAAGCGGAATCTGCACAACATTGAGAAGTGCAGTGTAGTATCAGTACAACCGACCCCATGTACTAAGTAAGTGCCGAGCCTAACCTCGGCCAAAGTAGTGACGAGGCTAGACTTGACCATAACGATAACCTGTCCTATTTTACAGCAGGTAACAGAGATAATACAAGGCAAAAGAAGACAGACAAGTAAGGGATACGGGAGCAGAAAAAGGGGAGCAAGTGAAATGAAGCAGATAAACTGACATATAGAAGTAAACAAGGGAGGCAATTTAACATAATAGCTAACGAGTCAAGTACAAATACCAAAAATGTAAATGATGGCACGGCATCACCCTTCGTGCTTTTACTCTCTTCCTCACAATGCGATGTATAATGTGAAATAGTATAAATCATGGCACGGCATCACCCTTCGTGCTTTTACTCTCTTCCTCGCAATGCAATGTACAATGTAAGGCAATATAAATCATGGCACGGCATTAACCTTCGTGCTTGTAATCAATGTAAATCATGGCACGGCATTAACCTTCGTGCTTATAATCAATATGAAACATGGCACGGCATCACCTTTCGTGCTTTACACTCTTCCTCGCTATGCAATGCAATCAAATATCATGGCACGGCATCACCCTTCGTGCTTTACACTCTTCCTCACCAAACAATGACAGATATAATGGCAAGGAGTACAGCATAGTGGAAATATACAGTTCAAATCACCCGGCAAGGGGAAAACATCAATTAATAACCCAATAAATGCCCGGCAAGGGTCTCAGTTGTAACCAATCACCTAAATTGTATACTCTACACTTGGATTATCAATCGTATCAACACTTCTCAAGCTCAACAGTCAATACTTTCAACAAGAATGAATTACCCAGTAGAGACAATCTCATAATATGATAAACATGGAAGAAATACTGCAATTTCTATCAAAATAGACTCACGGGCATGCTTGACACACATTGCATAGGTACTCATCACCTCACCTATGCAATGAACATGATAATCACTTAGCACATAGCAAATAAAGCGTATTCCCTCACAAAAGTTAGGTAAGACACTTACCTCGGGTCCAAAGTATAGCAATCAACCCTCTAAGACCGCTTTTTCTTTATAATCTGACTCCAAAACAACGATATCTAGGCATAATTAATTCAATAATATCAATAAAGACTCAATAACACAATCCCATAGCCTAGATATGCAATTCCTAGCATTCTTCAGAAAATACCAAAATTCGACCCCGGGCCCGCTTGGTCCAAACTCGAGGTTCGGACCAAAACCTGATCACCCATAACCCCACGAGTTCAAATATAGGATTTGTTTCAAGATCAGACCCCAAATTGAGGTTGAATCACCCAAATTTCCCAAAAACCTAACTCTATCCAAAACCCCTAATTTCTACTTTGATTTTTGGATTTTAAGCCTAGATTCTAGTGATTAGGGAAGGAAAGTGAAAGAAATTGGTGTTAAGAACACTTACCCAAATAGTTATGGAGGAGAAAATGGCTTGGGGGTCTTCAATGGGGGTTGGAGAAGAAGGAGGAGGTGAAATATTATGAAATCCCGTATGGTATTCTGTTTTTGGGGTATTTTTAATAACTGGGAAAAATTATCCTTCGCGTTCGCGGGCACCTGGCCGCGTTCGCGAAGGGTTAGCTGCTGGGACCTACGCGTTCGCGGAGACAGGGCCGCGTTCGCGAAGGTCTGACTTCCTAGGCCTCCGAGTTCGCGAGCCTACGCCCGCATTCGTGAAGAACAAAACTACCCTATCCCCCGACCTCACCCTAAGCCTACGCGTTCGCACCCCTGGGGACTCGTTCGCATAGAGTAAAGCCCAGGCCACCATAATTTGCCCTTCGCGTTCGCGAGCCCTTGGTCGCGTACCCTATCCCCCGACCTCACCCTAAGCCTACGCGTTCGCACCCCTGGGGACGCGTTCGCGTCTCCCTCTACGCATTCGCATAGAGTAAAGCCCAGGCCACCATAATTTACCCTTCGCGTTCGCGAGCCCTTGGCCGCGTTCGCGAAGGGTATTACACCAGACACCAGCAAAACATCAAAAACACTAGATTTTTTCATTTTTAACACTCCGTTAGCTACCCGAAACTCACCCGAGCCCTCGGGGCTCAAAACCAAAAACACACACGACTCCCAAATCATCCTACGGACTTATTCAAGCATTCAAATCACCAAAATATCATCAAGATCAATGAATTAAACCTCAAAACTCATAGAATTTTCTTAAAACTTCATAAAGCTTAACTTTTCCAATTTTAATCTGAAACACGTCATTTCAAGTCCGTTTTACACCAAATTTCACAGATAAGACAAATAACATATAATAAACCTGTTTCGGGCTCCAGAACCATAATACGGGCCCGGTAACACGGTTTTCACTTAATTATTCATTTTCAAGATTATTTTCAGAAAATAATTTTTAAAAATTCATTTCTCGGGCTTGGGACCTCGGAATTCGATTCCGGGCATACGCCCAAGTCTCATATTTTCCTACGGACCCTCCGGGACCGTCAAATCACGGGTCCGGGTCTCTTTACCAAAAATATTGACCAAAGTCAACTTTATTCATTTAATTATCATAAAATTCTATTTTCATCAAATTTCAACATAAAGACTTCCTGGCTACACGTCTGGGCTGCGCACGCATATCGAGGTGAGATTAACGGAGGCTTTCGGGGCCTCGGAACACATATTTAGCTAGAATTACTTAGGATGACCTTTTGGGTCATCACACATTATCAACTTAAAAGTCAATTGAAGCCTTTTAATCACACTCACTATCTCTTCTTTCAAGCTAATGGAACTATCAAGGCCAAAAGTTGTCTGTTGGATTCACGCTTCTCCCATTGTCATAGAGAGGTCATATTTTCTAATATTGTAAGGATCAATGATATTTTTTCTTTGAATTGAACTTCTAAAGATGTGTCCAAGTAAGAAAAAAATACAAACTCACTTTTACTGATGCACCAAGATGGATCTTATGACAGATTGCCTACGAGAATAAATGAACGATATTATCACATACACAAAAATTCATGAATTTCAGTTAGAGACGCAAGGTTATTCATAATAGAACTAAGGAAAAAACACTTATCTAACTGAATTACTCAGTTGAATCCCAGTAAAGATCACCACGAATACTTTGTTGTATGACTTGGTAGCGAGCAGAATGGAATAGAGAACAATGGATTTTCGTCTCCTTATTTCTTTGTAGAAAATGATCGGATTTGCATATACAATATAAAATAGAAAACTGTAATAGTTAAAGTAACTAAAGAAACTAAACAGAAACATCAGAAGATTGAAAGAAGAACTCCGCAGAAATTATTCGAGAGAAGAGGGAAAGCTCATACCCCAAGTTGAGAAAACAGTGAAAGAAGAAAAGGATAGAAAGAGGAGATGAATGAAAGTTACTTTCAGTAACAGGGCAAAGATGAAGCCAAAAGAACCAAAAACAATTAATTACCTAAGAGACAATCTTGCAGCAGCACTTTTGATACCTCAAATTTTCAATAAAGCAACTTAATCGTTGACCAATAAGTTTTAACAAAGACAAATTTCATGATACAGGTCAGATCAGGTAAAATGACTGACATGCAAGTAAAAATTCGAGCAACTCAAAACAATACTACAGAAAACTAACATATAATCACCAAACTATGCAATAAACAAAGAAAAGTTGCAGAAATAACTCACGGAACCAGAGAGCTCGCACCAGATTCAAATAGAACAACTGAGAAAGATGGGTAAACTCTGAAATATTT
Source organism: Nicotiana undulata (assembly GCA_005239495.1). Classification (NCBI taxonomy): domain Eukaryota; kingdom Viridiplantae; phylum Streptophyta; class Magnoliopsida; order Solanales; family Solanaceae; genus Nicotiana; species Nicotiana undulata. The sequence continues at coordinate 19,094 of ML279536.1, forward strand.
TACCAACAAATAATGTGAAAAGAAAGAGACATTGCATTTTCCCCAAATCACTAAGCTCACACTTAAAAGAGTGAAGACGAAGAATGTGAGACAAATTGAAACATGGGCAATAGAAGCATAAGCGAATAGGGCAAATTGAGAAAGGAGCAAGAACAACAGAATAATTGAAACGATGGTATCGATGTTGACCCAAGTTTTATCCAAGGTTGCAATGGTTGCAATTGTATTAAATTATCCATAAAGTAATTGATATTTTCATAAATGCCCTTCGTCGTACACAGACCTTCACTTATTATATAGTAGAAAGTGTTATACTGGAGTGTTGATAACTTGACATGTAAAGATCAAACTTCAAAGACTTTCATAGTTTCGTTTCAAGTTTTCAATGCATAATAATACTTCAATTTAATCTAACAAACTAAAACATTAAGTTTAAATAAGTCTAATAATTTAAAAATAACACAAATTGTCTCAAATCAACTTAAATACGAATGGAGGACGCTCAAGACAACTCTTCATATGCCTCCTCAAACTGCCTGTGCCCTCCCACTTTCGACAAACATTTAAGATTCAACCACACATCTTGCACTTTACTTTGCGAACTTTATTTTCTTCTATCACCTCAAAGTGTACCCACACATATGAGCGCACTCTAGAAGCACGAGGCATGATTTAACTTGAATTAAAAATTTGAATTTGAGAATTGAGAGATGGGCGAAGAAATGAAGAAGAAGGGGGATCTATTTATAGTTTTTTGAATGGTTAAATTAGTAAATAACAAAAGGTATTATTTTTGGGGGGAAAATGCCCAAAAAGGATTATTCTTGCAAATTAGCCATTGGGCAACAGTCAAAATGGCAGCTGACCATTGCGAAATAGTCAATTTTATAAAATAAAAAAAATCAAAATAGTCGTTGAACCGATTCGGGCCGGCCCGGTTAACCGTTTCCCAAATGACTTGACCATAATGGATTGTACCGGTCCGGTTAACTGGTACCAAAAATCTGTCCGGCACAGGCCGGTCCCTGTCCCAACCCAACCCAGCCTGGACCACTTACTACCGGGTCTGGCCGGTCCCGCTCTAATATCGATCAGGGTCGGTCCGAAACCGGGCCAACTCAGCCCGTTTGACACCTTTAGTATAAATATACTAAAAATATAATTTTTAAAGGACTTTGGACCTACGAAGGAATTGAGGATCCTAGCCAAAGAGACACAGGATTTCATCAAGGTTTCAATCAATAATCTATGCAATATGGGAGTTTGTATTGAATTAATAACGTTGATGTTGCCGATATCTGCGAACCATATTGAGATAATTTTTTCTACTGTTATGGAGTAGTTTATCGTAGGGTTTGACGAATATAGTGATTTGATTGTTAATTATTGATTTAACTCTGATTTAATTATTTTAATACGTTATGGAGCTTTGAATTGATTGCAAATTTACCAGTTTATTTAATCGAAGAGACATATTTTGGTGATTTATTTTGTTTGGTTTAATTTAGTGATTCTTCTAAGTAACTGAAAGAGATTTTTGATTATTGATTAAATCATGTCAGGAGAATATTTGAGAGATATTTTTTGAAAGACTAGTCCATTAACGTATTTGTACATATTTTCACAATGCTTTATATTAGTTTACCTTGTAGAGTTTAGATTTAATCGAGAGAGAAGTCTTGACTTTGTGATTGAACTAATCATCGAGTAAATTTGTGATAATCATTAGAACATTCACAGTTAATTTAATCAGACTTAGATCCCGAGTAACTATCTTACACGTATCTTGTCGTAACCTTTATTTCTTCTATTGCTTACAATCCAATTTAACTCAACTCTCTCACTCTTTGTGATCAAGTTTACTTAGTCATAATTTTAGTTTTGTAGTTAATTGTAGTTAGAAATTATCTCAAATAAAAATGTTGATCATCCTAAATAGCAATAAATCATAAGTATTAGAACATTGTTTAAATCCAATCCTTGTTGAGACAATAATTTTGATGTACTATCTTTGACTAGTGAGCATACGTTTTCTTGTGTGTTTTGCGATCATCAATAAAATAGACTGACTCTGGATTTACTGTGCGTAGATCACTTGTGTGGACTTCTCCATGTACTTCACAAAATGATTGCACCGGGAGTATCGGTTGAACCTATTATTTATTCATAACCATAGTTATTTTGTTCTATTGATTCGCCAGCGAAGACACTTGTGATGATAGTGCTGAAATGACATCCAACACAAGTACCTCGCAACCTTATGAATTGTGTGTCTACTTGATTCTCATTATCAGTATGGGTTACTCTTAGAGAACTTATTCAGGAGTGTGTATATCTCATCAAAACTCTTTTCCAACATTTGACCACCTACTACAACATCTACCGCAATCTTTATCTCTGGATGAAGACCCTCGATAAAAGTGTGACACTGTGAGCGAGACCTCACTAGTCTGATTATGATGCGGACAATCCCGAAGTAGTCTATTGAACCTCCCAAGTGCACGTACAAGTATATATGGTAAACAAGTTATAAAGTGTTGAATAGAGTGTCGATCCCAAGAGACTTAACGTTAATTACAACTATTTTAACTAAAAATTTCATAATCTAATCAAGTTACCAAGATTGAATTTTTGTTACTAAACTAATTTTGCAGGATGTAAATTAACAAATCAAACTACTACAACAGAGAATTATTCTTAAGATTAACTTAAGTAGAGATGAATATTCAAGAATTGTGGCTAGTTCACCGATCCTTGAATTCCATATAATTGCTAACTAACCAGATTATCTTTACTCGTAGTATTCTCCCGAATTACTTCTTGCCTATCCAAGATAGCTCAACGTCTATATTCCTATAGAATTGATTTGCCAAGACGTATTATGATCACAATATTTAATCAAGTACAGTACTAAGTATATTCCTATCATAACCACAAAAATTCGCCCCTCTCTAAACCTAGAGGTAAGATCACACTCTCTTTAACTCTTCTTTATTCTCAAAACGGCTTTCTCAAGCATATTAGAGATAATTGATAGAACCTATTTGTTGGCCAAACTATCAAGTAATTATGCACAAAGGAGAAAATAACAATCAAACATCAATATTCATGTCTAACCACAATCCTACAATTATAGAAATTAACCACACAGTCATGGCACAATTACACAAGAGTTTTGAAGCATAAAGTTACTAAAAACTTAAGAGAAGAAAACTTGATGATCATTGCTCTTGCAATTGCTCAAAGCATGTGCTTTGTAACTCTAAAGTCGAACTCCTCAAAACTTAGGTTTAGAAACCTTTTTATACGAGTTAGTGACGTTCAAGTCACGGTAGAAAAAATTCTAAGAGTGAGTGCCCCGAGCACCGCAGTGCGCTATCTTAGACGCTAGCCGTTTCCGCAATGCATTGGTCGGGATGCTGGTTTTGAGCTTTTTTCTTTTGTCTTTGGAGCCTAGGCAACGCAAATGCGTTGGCCTGGACGCTGGCCTTGAGCCCTTCTCTTTTTCTTTGTCTTCGGCGCCCCAGGCACTATAATGCGGTAGCTTGGGCATTGTAGTTCCTTCATTTGTCTATTCATGCATATTTACTTTATTTCACTTTTAATCGATTCTTACATATATAAACACCAAAATTAAACTCAGATCGTCAGAAAACACATTAAGATCAACAATAGTTGAACAATATGTAAAGCAATTCTCATGCAAAAATATACATTTTTAGCCTAATATCAACTCTTATAATATTTCACATTTTATTCGACAGGGTTAGCAAGTAAACGACTACCGTGGATGTCGTCTTGTGTGTCTTCTTAGAAACGAAAAAGAATAATCCGAGGGAAGTGAAGCGAAAGCAGTAACTGGCAGACTAGCAAGCGGCTCCATAAAATTAGTGGCCTACAGCGAAATTTAATAAAAGACCTTATACTTTTTATTAGTATATATACACACACACACAAAAGGAGATAATGTTGGTGTTTTTTCATACTTGTTATTTATAATATAACATGCTTAAATGATAAAACCTTTAACTTAACATAGTAGTATTATCATTTATATTAGTAAGAGGTAACTTAAATAAATTGGATACAAGATATGTATTTTCAATATGTTACATTTGATTTTGTTGTGAAAAACATATTTACTAATATGAAGATCTAAGTAATTTAATTAAAGTTCTAAAATATTTTAGTGTTAAAGAGTAGATAGTCTTTCTTTCTTTCTTTCTTTTGTCCAAGGTTTATTTATTTATTTATTTATTGCAAACTTTAATATTGTCTAACTTGAAATAAAATCATAAAATCCATTATTAAAAAAATTTGGGGACCTAAAATAAAACCTTACTAGTCTTCTAATCGAGACACATGTACATTCCCTGCTATTCTCAATCAAAGTTTATAGAGTCTCAATTAAGATAAGACAACAATCAGTGAATGTGTTATTGAGTAACCAAATATGAATGAAGCTGTTGAATAACACGTTCATGGGCAGTGGTCCATAAATTATTGTTTATTATTAATGAGGGCGGCTCAACGGAACTGGTGGCTTAAAACTAAAATATATTAAAAGACCTTGAAATTTCTTTCATAAAATCCATATAATATTGAGACAAAAAAGTGATGAAAGAACAACGTATAATATATGAGTTATCATGAGTCATATGGTATTGAACTTCCTATAAAAAATATAGCATTAAATGAAATGGTAAAAGGATTGAGCTTATTATCGATCGTATTTTGAACCTTACGATACTTGTCTCTTGGATTTCTTAGTTAAAAAAATGAGACACAAAAGAATTTGCATATGAGGATCAATCAAATGTGACAAAACGGAATAGCTAATTTAGAGAATTTGATTTTAAATTAGAAAGTAAAATATGAAAAAATATGAAAAAAGAAAGAAAGACAAATAGAATTGATGAGAAGATAATATATTATTTAATTTAATAAGAGAAAAGTTTTATCCTATCAACTCATTCAATCCTATATGTACCAAATTTTAAATAAATATTAGTAAAATATTTTATCAATAGTCGTATAAATAAAACTTATATATATTATATTGTTATGAAACAATAAAAGAAGAAAAACAATATTGCAAAGAAAGAGAGAGGGAATTCTTATTGAATTTTGGGATGAATTACAATGAATAGGACCTCTCTATTTATAGGGAAAGAGTGACTTAACCACCAAATAAAATCCCTAAGATCTCTCTCAAATATAGACATTCACCTTAAATAGAATTTTATTTATAACACTCCCCATTGAATGTCTATTCAATAAATAATGTGTCACGTTAAAACCTTAACTAAAAATAAAACTCAATGGGAAAAAAATTCTAGAAAAGAAAAAAGAGTACACATATCTAAGAAAAAAGAGTGCAACGCGCATTAACCCTGATGAGAGCATCAATTCACATCCTTGAGTCTTCGCATCCCAATTTTGTGCACTAGCTTCTTGAAGCTCGAGATCAGTAGAGATTTGGTGAACAAATCAGCCATATTATCACTTGAATGAATATGTTGCACCTTGAAATCATCATTCTTGTATATATAGAATGTCTTCATTTAATGTCGTGGAATATCCTTTTCAATATCTCCATGGAGGGAAAATCTCTCGCTATCACATTATCATGCTTATAGTTATAGCAAGATACATATGTGCATAAATTGCACATATGATGTGGTACTTTAGGACCAAGAATTATATATGCTTTAAGCAATTTGAATCCTTTAGGGATTGTCATATAAGTTAAGTCATATAAATCATATGAATGGACTTTAGATGCATATCAAGTTTTTATGTCATGCTAGACATAATATAGATAAAAGCGATTGCACAAATCATTGACTTTATACTTTCAAATGTTTGAACTGCAGGTCCAAAACTATATGTCTTTCATATGAAACAAAATCTTTTCGAATTCTGTCTCTTTCATTTGGCCAATATTTTTATGTCCATATTCAACAGACTTAAGATCCTCATGTATACTTAGCGTTATGAAAGATGTCATCGACGAACATTTTATATCAGTTCCAATATATTTTTTTCATAAAGACATAACATGGAGATCTCTTCATTCATATTTTCAGGTACCTGAACCTCTCTTGAGATTTTATGAAGTGTTATGTCATGTGATCTTTGCCTCCTTTATTATGATCATTTCCTCATCTTCTTTATCAAGAATTTTATTTGAACCGATTTGTCTATACGCTTTAAGATTACCATAGACTTTTTCCTTCTAGGACATAATAGGAGCATTTGTAATGAAAATATAGTTACTTTCTTTAGGTCAGCAAATGCGTCTGGCATGCTTTGCATTGTAGATGAATTATCTTTTATGAACTTCAAGTCCATATTATCTTATTCTAGGATCTACATGTACAAATGATAATTCTTTCCACGTAACTTTTTCTCAACTATTTATCATATCTCCCCCTCATGTTAGAAAAACTAGCTTTCTTCCTCAATTTTGGGAACCCATCTTTGTGCATTATGGTGTTAATCAAAATATACTGTCACGACCTAAATCCTAATTCAGGTCGCGATGGCGCCCAACAGCGGGGTTAGGCAAGCCGATATAACTTTCACTAAGTGATACCCTTCCCATTCGATCAAACAAGTCAATGATTACCAGTTATTAACAACTAACATGATACTAGCCTTGAGTGAAGATAAAATCATAGAAGATACAAGGCCGAAATAAGACATACACATGGATATACAACCCAAAAACCCAAAACTATATACATGTGTGTGCCAGGAACTAGTGTCACGAGTGTCACGGGCAGCTACTGAATATACAATAACTACAACATATACAGGGTCGCAATCTGAATGAAATAGACAGAGATCATAACAAAAGGGACTCCAGGGTGCTGCTCGGAAGTCGCCAGGAAAGCAGCTCACCGTGAAGTATGACCACGCTCCCAATATCTAGCACCGGCCTGAAAATCAGATGGACCAGCCTCCGGACCTGTACAGTCAAGTACAAAAAAAGAAAGAAAGTACAGCATGAGTACATATATATAAATATGTACCCAGTTATTATCCCGTCTAATCTCGAAGAAGTAGTGACGAAAGGTCGACTCGATACTTACTAAGGTCCAACAGTAGAAAAGTAAGCAGGATGTAAAGAAAATTGTAGGCAAGTAAAACAAATATTCAAGTACATCAATATCCGGCATCAAATAACAATCTCAAATCAAACAAGTTGGTATCCGCCGTGGCGTACGGCCCTTCCCATATGGCAAGTCTCGATCTCGCCGTGGCGTACGACCCGATCCCACCCTTGTAGTCTCAATCTCGTCGTGGCGTACGGCCCGATCCCACCCTTCTAGTCTCAATCTCGCCGTGGCGTACGACCCGATCCCACCCTTGTAGTCTCAATCTCGCTGTGGCGTACGGCCCAATACCACCCTTGTAGTCTCAATCTTGTCGTGGCGTACGACTTGATCCCACCCTTAAGTCTCAATCTTGCCGTGGCGTACGACCCGATCCCATAATATAATCAATCATCACTTTGCTGTGGCGTACGTCCCGATCCCATCCTGTGATTCTCTTATCACACTTAAATCAAGCCAAGTATCACAATGTTCAAAGACAACAATACCAATCACACAAGTATACAAGTCATATATATGCTACAACAGGGGAAAACAATTAGCATGTTGTGTCCTAGCTACCCGGACGAAGCAGTAATAGCCACTGCGTACGGACTCTCGTCACTCGGTGCGTACGTAGCCCCCAAACAAGATCACATAGCAAACAAGGTTACCTAGAGGGACAATTTCCCTCTTACGAGGTTAGAAAGGAGACTCACCTCGATAAAAGCACTCCTCGGACCAAGGACCGGATCAAAAGATGCGCCCGAAATTCTGAAACTACCCTCGACGGCTCACAACTAGCCAAACATAGCATAATTGAATCAATTTATGCTCCAAGAATAAGAATTACCAAGAACTCCCAAAATATAGTATTCTTGAAGGTTTTTGAAATTTGGACTCCGGGCCCACGTGTTCGGATTTTGAAAATTCTCGAAGGAATGAATTACCCGAAGCCTAAGGATCGTAATTACATAATTTATTTAGGAATTCATGGCTAAAAGGGGATAATTCACTAATTATCAAAGCCCCAGAAATTTCTACTCAATTTTCCCATGATTTGATATTTTAATAGATAACTAGTTATATTTCCATAATAAATTCATGAATTTAGAGAGAAAATCATACTAAACTGGAAGGACTTGACCTTGGTCAGCTTTTCCCTAGCTTTGAGGAGCTCTAATGGAGGTTGGGTATTGAATAATGAAGAATAATCCCGTAATTGGACATTTAAATACTGCCCAGGAAAACCTCCACTGCGATCGCGGTATCAGGCCTGCGATCGCGGAGAACAAATGACCCTGGCCCCCAGGAAGCACTATGCGATCGCATAGATGGGGCCTACGATCGCAGAGGGTAGGGAGGTAGGCTTATGTGATCGCAGGAGTGAGTCTGCGTTCGCAGAGAGTGGGGGAAAAGACCTATGCGATCGCAGGGTGATGTCTGCGATCGCAGAGAACAAAATTTAGCCCAGAAGAGATCCCTCTCTGCGATCGCAATCATCCCTCTGCGATCGCAGAGAAGGAAACCAGACAGGAATTTTCTGGTTTTTCTAACTTAGCTCACGGGGGTCTAAAACACCCCCGAGCCCCCCGGGACCCCGTCCAAAAGCACCGGCAAGTCTGTATTCATGGTACGGACTCGCTCAAACTTCCGGAACATGGAAAACAACAACGGAACTCAGAATTCAACCCCAAAACCAAATTAATCAAACTTAAGAACTTTGAAATTCTAGAATTCATTACATTGCGCCGAACGGGTCTATACTACTTGGAATGACCCCAAATTTTGCAGGCAAGTCATAAATGACTATACGGAACTATTGCCGATCCCGGAATTCCATTCGGACCCCGATAGTATGAAGTCCCGTTCCAGGCCAAATTCTAAACCTAAGGAAATCCTGATTTCCATTTTGGGCGCCGAAACGCTCCCGGGTCATCAGAAACCCGAGCCGAACATACGCCCAAGTCCGAAATCATCATACGGAGCTACTGGAGCTGNAGCCAAACATACGCCCAAGTCCGAAATCATCATACGGAGCTACTGAAGCTGCCAGAACTTGATCCCGAGGTCGTTTGCTCGAAATGTTGACCGAAGTCAAAACTTGGCCAAATAGGCCAACCTTAAGGAACCAAGCGTTCCTAAACCATCCAATTCATTCCCAAATTCCGAACCACCCGCTCCCGCGAGTCATAAAGCACGAATAGCCACTATGCAAGGTTTCATTTAAGGAAACGGGATCTTAATACGCAAAACGACCGGCTGGGTCGTTACATCTCCCCCTCTTAAACAAATGTTTGTCCTCGAACGAGACTAGAATCGTACCTGGAGTGCTGAATAGCTGAGGATATCTACTCCGCATGTCCTGCTCGGACTCCCAAGTCGCCTCCTCAACTGGTTGGCCCCTCCAATGGACCTTAACCGTAGAAACTGTCTTAGACCTCAACTGGCGGTCCTGCCTATCAATAATGGCAATTGGCTCCTCCTCGTAGCCCAACTTCCCGTCTAACTGGATAGTGTTGTAATCAACCACGTGCGAGAAGTCGGCGTGATACCTCCGAAGCATAGATACGTGAAATACCGGGTGAACTCCTGATAAGGCTAGAGGCAAAGCAAGCTCATAAGCAACCTCTCCAACCCGCTTCAGCACCTCGAAAGGACCTATAAACCTGGGGCTCAGCTTGCCTTTCTTCCCAAATCTCATAATGCCCTTCATTGGCAAAACCTTCAACATAACCTTATCTCCCTCCATGAATGCTACATCACGTGCCCGCTGATCTACGTAGCTCTTCTGCCTAGACTGAGCTGTACGGAGCCTTTCCTGAATAATCTTCACCTTTTCCAAGGCATCTCTCACCAGATATGTACCATATAGCTTGGCCTTGCCAGGCTCAAACCACCCAATCGGATAACGACATCGCCGACCGTACAAAGCCTCGAATTGAGCCATCTAGATGCTGGAATGATAACTATTATTATATGAAAACTCTGCTAAGGGCAAGAACTGATCCCACTGACCCCTGAAATCAATCACACAAGCCCTGAGCATATCTTCCAGAATCTGAACTATACGCTCTGACTGGCCATCAGTCTGAGGGTGAAATGCTGAACTGAGGTCTATCTGAGTACCCATCTCGCTGTGCAAAGCTATCCAAAAATGCGAAGTGAACTAAGGACCCCGATCTGAAATAATATACACGGGCACACCATGCAACCGGACTATCTCCCGAAGGTAAATCTGAGCTAGCCTCTCTGTAGTATAAGTAGTAGCCACAGGAATGAAATGTGCCGATTTGGTCAATATATCCACAATGACCCAAACTGCATCAACCTTTCGCAAAGTCCGAGGCAACCCAACCACGAAGTCCATAGTGATTCGCTCCCATTTCCACTGAGGAATGGGCATCTGCTGAAACAAGCCTCGTGGCCGCTAATGCTCGTACTTAACCTGCTGACAGTTAAGACACCTAGCCACATGCTGAACAATGTCCTTCTTCATCTGCCTCCACTAATAGTGCTGCTTCAGGTCACGATACATCTTTGTCGCTCCCGGATGAATAGAATACCGAGAATTGTGCGCCTCTTGTAGAATCCTCTCCCTCAGGCCGTCAACATCAGGAACACACAATCGACCCTGGAGTCGCAGAACACCATCCTCGCCTAAGGTAATCTCCTTGGACCTGCCCTGGACCACCGTATCCCTAAGCTCTTCTAGGCGTGGATCATCAAACTGTCGAGCCTTGATCTCTCCCAATAATGAAGACTGAGCTACCACATGAGCTAAAACTCGACGAGGCTCTGAAAGGTCGAATCTTACCAAACGGTTGGCCAAGGACTGTATGTCCAAGGCTAAAGGTCTCTCCTCAGTTGCAATGTAGGCCAAACTACCCATACTAGTTGCCCGCCTGCTCAAAGCATCCGCTACAACATTTGCCTTGCCCGGGTGATACAGAATAGTGAGATCATAGTCTTTCAACAACTCAAGCCACCTCTGTTGCCTCAAATTAATGTCCCTCTACTTGAGAAAGTACTGCAGGCTGCGATGGTCAGTATAGACCTCACAAGATACACCGTACAAATAATGCCGCCATATCTTCAAAGCATGAACAATCGCCGCCAACTCCAAATCGCGGACATGGTAATTCTTTTCATGAACCTTCAGCTATCACGAAGCATAAGCAATAACCCTGCCATCCTGCATCAACACATATCCCAACCCGACGCGTGAAGCGTCACAATACACTGTATATACACTAGAAACAGAAGGCAATGATAACACTGGTGCTGAAGTCAACGCTGATTTGAGCTTCTAAAATCTCGCTTCACAATCATCGGACCACTAAAATGGAACACTCTTCTGAGTCAATCTAGTCAATGGGCGGCAATAGAAGAGAACCCCTCCACGAACCGACGGTAGTAGGTTCCAAACCTAGAAAACTCTTGATCTCTGAAGCTGAAGTAAGACGTGGCCAACTCTGAACTGCCTCAATCTTCTGTGGATCAACCTTGATACCCTCACCTGAAACCACGTGCCCCAGAAATTCCACGGACTCCAGCCAAAACTCGCACTTGGAGAACTTAGCATATAGCTTCTTCTCTCGCAAGGTCTGAAGTACAACTCTCAAATGCTGCTCGTGCTCTCCCAGGCTCCGTGAGTAGATCAATATATCATCAATGAAAACAATAATGAAGGAGTCGATATACGTCCTGAATACCCTATTCATCAAGTCCATAAATGTTGCTGGGGCATTAGTCAAGCCAAAGGACATCACTAAGAACTCATAGTGGCCATATCTGGTGCGAAATGCAGTCTTCGGGACATCAGAAGCCCGAATCTTCAACTAGTGATAACCTGACCTCAGATCAATCTTAGAGAACACACGATAACCATGTAGTTGGTCAAACAAATCATCAATGCGCAGCAGAGGATACTTGTTCTTGATGGTCATTTTATTCAACTAGCGGTAGTCAATACACATCCGCATATACCCAACCTTCTTCTTCACAAATAGGACTGGAGCACCCCACGGCGACACACTTGGCCTAATGAATCCCTTGGCCAACAACTCCTCAAGCTTCTCCTTCAGTTCCTTTAGCTCCTTAGGGGCCATACGATAAGGAGGAATAGAAATAGGCTGAGTATCTGGAGTCAGATCAATGCAGAAATCTATATCTCGATCTGAAGGCATGCCTGGAAGGTCTGAAGGGAACACATCTGGAAACTCCCGAACGATAGACACTGAATCAAGGGTAGGAGACTCGGAGGTAGTGTCTCGCACATAAGCAAGTAAGACAGACACCCTTTCTCGACCATGTGTCGAGCTTTCATGAAGGAAATGACCTGGCTGAAGGCACTAACTGAAGCACCCCTCCACTCTAACCTCGGCGACTCAGGCATGGCTAACGTAACTGTCTTGGCATGGCAATCCAGGACATCATGATGAGGGGATAGCCAATCCATGCCCAAGATGACCTCGAAATCAACTATATCAAGCAACAACATGTCGGCTCTGGTCTCAAACCCACAGAAAGTAATCACACAAGACCGGTAGACCCGGTCTACCATTACAGAGTCGCCCACAGAAGTGGATACATACAAGGGAGAACCCAAAGACTCACAAATAACATCCAGAGAATGGGCAAATAATGCTGAAACATACGAATATGTAGACCATGGATCAAATAGCACTGAAGCCTCTCTACCACAGACTGAAATGGTACCTGTAATCACCGCGTCTGATGCCACTACATCTGCCCTGGCGGGAATAGCATAAAATCTGGCTGGAGCACCCGAAGACTGAGCTCCCCCAGGACGAGCTGGAGCTTAACGACCCCCTCTAGGGCGACCCCTGCCAACCTGACCTCCACCCCTAGGTGGTCGTGATATTGGTGCTGTAATCATAGGCTGTTGGCTCTGCTGCACGGCCTTGCCACGATACCTGGGACAAAACCTCCATGCGTGACCCAGATCCCCACACTCGAAGCAACCCCCTGGCACTACTGCTCGTTGCCCTGAAGAGGAGAAACCCTGAATAGCTGAAGAGCGGTGTGAATCCTCTGGTAAAGCATTGGGATAAGAACTGGAGGATCTCTGATGGCTAGAATAAATGTTGGGTGCACTCTGGATGGCTGGAGGATGATAGGAGCGCTCTGGCATGGCGCTAAACTAGGGCCTGACTGGAACAACCCTAGGAGGTACTGGAGGTGTTGAATAGGAAGGCCTGCTGAACTGGACACCTCCGTACTGACCCCTGGCCCTAGCTGGAGCCCCTCTGAAGTCACCTGTGAACCTGGGCCTCTTGTCTTGCTGACCCTGCTGACCCTGCTCTCTACTCCTCGCACGGTAACCCTCGATACGTTGAGCTATCTCGACTACAAGCTGATATGGGGTACCCATCTCTACCTCTCTAGCCATGAAAGTCCTGATACCCGGATGTAAGCCTGCCACAAACCGTCGAACCCTCTTAGCATCTGTGGGAAATATCATGAGAGTATGGCGAGACAACTCTGAGAACCTGGCCTCATAATCTGACACAGACATCTGCCCCTACTCTAACCTCTCAAACTGACCCCGTATCTCCTCCCTCTCAGACGGTGGAATGTATCGGTCCAAGAATAACTGAGTAAACTGCTCCCAAGTAACCGGTGGAGACCCTGCTGGCCTACTGAGTACATAAGACTGCCACCAGCAGCGAGCTCTTCCCTCAAGATGGAAGGTCGTGAAATCTACCCCATGTGACTCTAATATCCTCATGTTGTGTAGTATGTCCCTGCACCTCTCGATGAAATCCTGTGCGTCCTCTCCCCGCTCATCCCCGAAGGTCGGAGGGCGAAGCTGGGTCCATCTACCCAGCAGCTTCTGCTGGTCTATCTCTACAACTGGCCTGGGCTCTGGTGCGGCCACCCCAGGTTGAACCGCGATCACTGGTGGAATATCTGGAGTATGATGTACTGTCGATGCTGGTTCTGTAGCCTGAGCGGTAGGGGTCTGAACTCCCCCTCCTTCCTGAGAAGCAGCCGGATCCGACGGAAGTACACTCGCCTGTGACATAGTATCCATGAACCTCAGCATACGGCCCATGACCTCCTGGAAGCCCGGCGCTGTCATAAAATCAGCTGGTGGTGGAGCTACTGGAGGCAGCTCATCCTGCTCCTCAACATAAGTATCCCTAATCGGTGCAACTGGTACAACTCTGGGACGCCCTCGCCTCCTCCTACGAATAGGAGCCCTACCCCTGCCCCTACCACAGCCTCGAGCAGCGGGGGTAGCAGCCTCCCCTGGATCAGGAAAATGTAAAGCATGCGTCCTCACCATCTGTGAGAGAGTAGAAGAACAGGGTTGAGTACATCATCGGTTTCAAGATAGGATATGAACAAAAGGAGTTTATTAACACCCTATAGCCTCCTGAAGATAAGTACAGACGTCTCCGTACCGATCCACAAGACTCTACTGGGTTTTCCGCTGACTCGTGAGACTACGTGAACCTAGAGCTCTGATACCACATTGTCACGACCCAAATCCTAATTCATGTCGCGATGGCGCCCAACAGCGGGGTTAGGCAAGCCGATATAACTCTCACTAAGTGATACCCTTCCCATTCGATCAAACAAGTCAATGATTACCAGTTATTGACAACTAACATGATACTAGCCTTGAGTGAAGGTAAAATCATAGTAGATACAAGGCCGAAATAAGACATACACATGGATATACAACCCAAAACCCAAAAAAAATATACCGCGTGTGTGCCAGGAACTAGTGTCACAAGTGTCACGGGCAGCTACTGAATATACAATAACAACAAGATTCTCAGTCTGAATAAAATAGACAGAGATCATAACAAAAGGGACTCCAGGGTGCTGCTCGGAAGTCGCCAGGAAAGAAACTCACCATGAAGTATGACCACGCTACCAATATCTGGCATCGGTCTGAAAATCAGATGGACCAGCCTCCGGACCTGTACAGTCAAGTACAGAAAAAGAAAGAAAGTGCAGCATGAGTACATATATATAAATATGTACCCAGTGAGTATCCCGTCTAATCTCGAAGAAGTAGTGACGAGAGGTCGACTCGATACTCACTAAGGTCCAACAGTAGAAAAGTAAGCAGGATGTAAAGAAAACTATAGGCAAGTAAAACAAATAATCAAGTACATCAATATCCGGCATCAAATAACAATCTCAAATCAAACAAGTTGGTATCCGCCGTGGCGTACGGCCTGCTCCCATATGGTAAGTCTCGATCTCGTCGTGGCGTATGACCCGATCCCACCCTTGTAGTCTCAATCTCGCCGTGGCGTACAGCCCGATCCCACCCTTGTAGTCTCAATCTCGTCGTGGCGTACGACCCGATCCCACCCTTGTAGTCTCAATCTCATCGTGGCGTACGACCCGATCTCATAATATAATCAATCATCACTCTGACGTGGCGTACGGCCCGATCCCATAATATAATCAATCATCACTCTGTCGTGGCGTACGGCCCGATCCCATCTCGTGATTCTCTTATCACACTTAAATCAAGCCAAGTATCACAAATTTCAAAGACAACAATACCAATCACACAAGTATACAAGTCATATATATGCTACAACAGGGGAAATGTTGTGTCCTAGCTACCCGGACGAAGCAGTAATAGCCACTACGTACGGACTCTCGTCACTCGGTGCGTACGTAGCCCCCAAACAAGATCACATAGCAAACAAGGTTACCTAGAGGGACAATTTCCCTCTTACGAGGTTAGAAAGGAGACTCACCTCGATAAAAGCACTCCTCGGACCAAGGACCGGATCAAAAGATGCGCCCGAAATTCTAAAACTACCCTAGACGGCTCACAACTAGCCAAACATAGCATAATTGAATCAATTTATGCTCCAAGAATAAGAATTAACAAGAACTCCCAAAATATAGTATTCTTGAAGGTTTTTGAAATTTCGACCCCGGGCCCACGTGTTCGGATTTTGAAAATTCTCGAAGGAATGAATTACCCGAAGCCTAAGGATCGTAATTACATAATTTATTTAGGAATTCATGGCTAAAAAGGGATAATTCACTAATTATCAAAGCCCTAGAAATTTCTACTCAATTTTTCCATGATTTGATATTTTAATAGATAACTAGTTAGATTTCCATAATAAATTCATGAATTTAGAGAGAAAATCATACTAACCTGGAAGGACTTGACCTTGGACAGCTTTTCCCTAGCTTTGAGGAGCTCTAATGGAGGTTGGGTATTGAATAATGAAGAAGAATCCCGTAATTGGACATTTAAATACTGCCCAGGAAAACCTTCACTGCGATCGCGACATCAGGCCTGCGATCGCGGAGAACAAATGACCCTGGCCCCCAGGAAGCACTATGCGATCGTATAGATGGGGCCTGCGATCGCAGAGGGTAGGGAGGTAGGCTTATGTGATCGCAGGAGTGAGTCTGCGTTCGCAGAGAGTGGGGGAAAAGACTTATGCGATCGCAGAGAACAAAATTTATCCTAGAAGAGATCCCTCTCTGCGATCGCAATCATCCCTCTGCGATCGCAGAGAAGGAAACCAGACAGGAATTTTCTGGTTTTTCTAACTTAGCTCCCGGGGGTCTAAAACACCCCCGAGCCCCCGGGGACCCCGTCCAAAAGCACCGGCAAGTCTGTATTCATGGTACGGACTCGCTCAAACTTCTGGAACATGGAAAACAACAACGGAACTCAGAATTCAACCACAAAACCAAATTAATCAAACTTAAGAACTTTGAAATTCTAGAATTCATTACATTGCGCCGAACGGGTCTATACTACTCAGAATGACCCCAAATTTTGCAGGCAAGTCATAAATGACTATACGGAACTATTTACGGTCCCGGAATTCCATTCGGACCCCGATAGCATGAAGTCTCGTTCCAGGCCAAATTCTAAACCTAAGGAAATCCTGATTTCCATTTCGGGCGCCGAAACAATCTCGGGTCATCAAAAACTCGAGCTGAACATACGCCAAGTCCGAAATCATCATACGAAGCTACTGGAGCTGCCAGAACTCGATCCCGGGGTCGTTTGCTCAAAATGCTGACCGAAGTCAAACTTGACCAAATAGGCCAACCTTAAGGAACCAAGTGTTCCTAAACCATCCAATTCATTCCCAAATCCCGAACCACCTGCTCCCGCGAGTCATAAAGCACGAATAGCCGCTATGGAAGGTTTCATTTAAGGAAACGGGATCTTAATACGCAAAACGACCGGCTAGGTCGTTACATATACACTGCACGTCAATAATAATAAGATGAAATTATTTGGTTCTTGACCCTGAATCACTTTGTGAGGGGAGAATGTAATATACTTTCGTATATAATGTATATCAAACTGATATAAATAATGTTATTCTCATAATCAATAGTTTAGCTATTAAGTGGAGGCACTCAATAAATCATTTTGTTAAACCAATTTGTTATGTAAACCAATTTATCAAGATGAACTTCTTGAATAGAAAATCTGAAAATTATGCTCTAAATTAAATTATTGAGCAATTACCTCGCAAACACCAGGTTGCAGGTTAATTATAATCGCACATGTAACCATCTCATAGATGCATCTTATGTGGTATACATGGCAGGTGAATGAGCCCAAATTCACCTTTGATATTTCCAGCACTCATGGGATTCAATCCCAATTTTAGTTGGTCTATCAATTAATGAGAACAAGCAACATAAGAGAATTCGTAAAGAACTTTCTAGTTCTTTAATATTTACCCATATGAACTCTCTTTTATTTTTCCACATCATACTTAAATTTATATGGCTAAACTAGTTATGCCAACTAGATAAATTATCAATATTGATAAAGTTCAGGTTTACACCATGACATGTTCAATTATCAATGAACTCCAAGTTTATTATGATATGAGTTTTTATATCAATAAACATCCACTTTATTGTGGTATTCGTTTATTTTGGTAGTTCAAACTGGAGAATAAAACGGGTAACTTTTCACATACATATTACCCCGCTATAAGTTGTAGTAATAGAAGATATTAAATCTTTCCTTTATTTATAGTCTCAATATAACCAACCGCTTTCGCGAATACTTGAGAAACTCAATAAGTTTCTTTGAGAGTTACTACAACACAATAAATTGACATGATAATCAATTGTATTTCTCCAAAATAGTAATAGTTGGCTCTTCCAGAGCTCTCAATTAATTTGATACTACCACATATTCATCAACATCTATATGGTGAATAAACTTTTAAGGATAAAGTTATACCATTATGGTCATGGTCAAAATTATATGCAAGATCTATTTCTTGCATTACCGTTGTCTTTTAATAATCACATTGCCAATATATTTGGCATAAATATAATAGGTACGTGATCAATGACCATTCATGCCATAATAATGACATTATTTTCTTATATCATCTCAAACCTCCTTCTAGAGGTGAGTGTGGTATATTCACTATCACTAGCACGTTCATATTCTTCCAAGAGTGAATATGTATTCATAAATCAGATGTTGTCTCATTCGCATCATGAATAGACCATAAGCATCAATATGTGTTTTACAAAATCTCATGTCAAATCGATGATAAATATTACTTTCAAAGAGTAAAAGATTATTTTGAGAATTATTATTATTCTCATTATCACAAATATGACGATTATAATTTCGTCTATTGCCACGTCCACATCCATTGATACCTTCATGGTAATAATTTGTCTTCTTTCAGACTTATCACATATTGCTATCACATTCTCTTAAGGGGAATGAAAATGAAGCAAATTCAATAGGACGGGTTTCCACTTTTTTTTCCCCACAATCATACATGAATTTGACCATGGCAAGGCATAGAAATATTACCACTTTGGTGGTTATAATTTCTTGCAAACTCTATAGGAGTTATAATCAAAGTTTATTGTCTTTGCTTGCATTTAAAATCAAATTATAGAATTTCAAGAATAAATAAAGTAAAATACTTACCTTAAATTCAGAATTTAATCATGAAGAAAGTTCATGGAGAATTGACAATCATTATGCCCAATCCCAAAGCTTCTACTCAATTGATTAGAGTCTCGTGTTGATAACGTGTTATGAAATAATAAAAGAAGAAGAACAATATTGCAGAGAAAGAGAGAGGAAATTCTTATTGAAACAGTAAATAAGACATCTTTATTTATAGGGAAAGAGTGACTTAGCTACCGAGTAAAATACCTAAAATATATAAAATTCTATTTATAACATATATATATATATATATATAATGATATAGTAATACTTTATATTTTTGGGACGACCAAAGAAAAATATATATTCTTGGGGCCTTAAATGTTTGGGGGCGTAAGGCAAGTGAACCCTTGTGGCAGAGTAATGGGGGAAACAACAATACCTTTCAAAAACCTCCATAGCAGAGAATATCAAGGACACAAGAAGAAGGTTTTCTCTCGCATTTCATTGTTAACAACAAGAACCCCAACTTCAAATTTCTGAAACTGGGGTTCCTTTAAATTATAAATGATTTGACTATGTGATATCTCTTAAAATCTTTATTTGAATGGAATAAAGGTGCATTCAGTGGCATGGAACTGCAGTGGCACGAAACTTGCCTCAGGTTCTGTGGATCAAACTGCTCGTATTTGGCATATTGAGCCCCATGGCCACGTAAGCTTCTTGACTTCATTTTTTTGTGTTTTCATTCAGCTTTACAAATTTCAGAAAATTCAACTTTATGTTATTGTGGCCTTTTTTGCCAATCTTCTCTGCTTTTGGGCTGTTCTACTTGTTTTAGGACCTGATTTCATTATCAGCTGGGTGTGTTAAAACTGACAAACTTCAGATGAATTTTGGCATAAGGGAACATCTAAATCAGTTAAGATGAGATTATTTACTTTGTTTAGAGTGCAAAGCTCGGGTTTTCACTCCCGTCGCATCTGTCAATGTTTGGTTTGAGTTGGTGAAAGTGAGGAAAGACTGGATAGTAAAGCTTGCTGCAGCTATGCAAGATAAAAGTCTTTGACCTTTTGATCACTTCATTAAGTATCCCAGTGCATGATTGAACATATATGATTACGTGTAGAAGAAGCCCAATTCCAATGTCAATGCCAATGATACATAGAGTGGGGTTTGATGATTAAAAAAATGAAGCAGCTGTGAAAAAGGTATAAAGATTTGTTTTTAGCAAAAGGAGTTCCAATTTTCTTGAATTCAGTCTAGGAACTTAGGCTGACACTGACCCAGTGTTGCATCGAATAATTATTCGATACATGTGTTCCATATAATTGCCATGCCAATTTCTGTTTAAGTGGAAAGTTCTGGAGACAATACTTGTTTGAGATTGACAACTATTTGCTGTTGTTAGAGGTGGGATTGATTACAAGAAACACACAGGTCTTTCAAAATTGGTGTCAGCCTCACCGCTGTTTTTTCTCCTGTTATAGACAATTTCCTTCTATTAAAAGGTGTTATATATCAGCATAATTTGGATTTAAGTATGTAATTGGGTAACGGACTAACGTGTCAAACTTAGACAGAGTAGCTTTTTGTGCCTTACATCAAATGGGAAAGTAATGAAGGAAAAAATGATTACTCAGAAAAGAAATTGAAGCTAAAGAAAAGAATTATGGTTACTTCACTTTGTTTCTTGATTGTGAGGTCTTCTCTTAAGTTGGAATACCACAAATAGTCTTATGAGGAGAAGGTACTTTTGAGGTTTCTCCAGAGCCATCTGCAACTTTTGCGCATTCAACTTGCATTACAAATTTTTCTGGCAAAAAGTATAATATAGAGGGTAGCAGGGGCAGATTTTATTGCAAACTAATAGGCTTGCTCACTCTCTCTTTCTCTATTCATTGTTTTTTCTTAATAAGCATTTTCATCTCTCTTTTATTTGGATGAAAAAGTTTTTGTACAACATTGAATCTGCTTTGAGAAGTTGATACATGTCTGCTTAGGAAAGATGCAAGGAGGTTGTACAAAACTACTCGCCCATTACGGTACAAACATCAATTTGAAAAAGGAGCAGAATGGTCTAACATGGTTGAAAGTTAATCTTTTGGTATCAAGAAAATTGTACTGAATACTAATTGAAAGGACGATTTCAATCATTTGTATTTACTATTTAGGGACACCACGACAAGGAATTTTCAGTTGATATTTGCAGAAAACTATGAGGATAGAAAGAGTGAAGAGTTATGAAGACAAGTGATGAATTGGCCTGGTAGTAGTTGAACTTCTTTTATGATGCGACCTTGCATCTAGATAGACTTGATGAAGATACATGCTAAAATTGTTATCCTCTTCCTGATGTGGCCAATTCTACGAAGTTGTTGCCATGAAGTGTGAAGACAGAATGCAGTTTTTGCGTGAACATTTACTCCAACATATATAGCAAGGAGTAATCTTGAACTGGATCAATGTTGTTTGTAGTTGACCTATTGGATATGACTTGATGATTTTCTTATTAGGGCTAGTGAGAAGGTATTCATGGTCATGTGACTTCAATGTTTTTAGATGTGCAGAGGCTCTTGAATTGGAGGAAATTGGAGAATGGGTGAAAAGATGCAGAAGTGCTCCAGACTACACAGGAGGGAAAAATATTGCTAAAGTAGAAAATTGAAAAAAAGTTTAAGATGGGTTTTCGTGGGGAGATCTCTCCCGTAGGTTATCATACCATGCACTTGCAAATGGAATGCTTGTTTTTCACTCATTTAGGAAGGAGGAGGTAAGGCTGTACTTATTGCAGATACCATGTTAGTGCTCACAAGCCAAAAACTTTATACACACAGTGAGAGAGAGAGAGAGAGAGTTTGAAAGACTGGATAAACTTATACTATGTCAGTGCATGCAAGCTGGAACGTTTATGCAACAAATTCGAGTACCACATAACTCTAATTAGGGAGGGAGGATAAACTTATACTATGATAGTGCATGCAAGAATTCGAGTACCATATAACTCTAATGAGAACATGTCTCATTTCTCTGTATCAAGGTTATAAACTTACTTTTATCTTGTTTCATAGTCACAAATTCTAAGTTACTCAACTTTGGAATTTGCTGAAAAATTGTACAATATTTTGCCTTTGCTTGCAAAAACCTAGACTTTAATAGCTTGTCATCATACAAATGGCTACCCTAAAATCGCTGCTCCCTCTTTATGTTTCATTGCAATATTCTAGTCATTTCTATTTCCTGGGATATGGAGTATGAAACCTATCATGTCCGAGTACCCTCCAAGTCTCTGATAGCTCTTTGCAGGGTAAGGTGAAAGATGTTGAATTAAAGGGTCACTCTGACAGTGTGGACCAGTTGTGTTGGGATCCCAAACATGCGGAATTGATAGCTACAGCATCTGGTGACAAGACAGTTCGATTATGGGATGCTCGTAGTAAGTTTATTATTCATATTATTCTACACCAGCATTAATCAACTGCTCAAGAGTACTGTATGAAATAATGAGATATTGGAATTTCAAATACAGTGGTATAAGAGCCTATGTCTGTTAGTTAGCCTAAAAGGTGTAACCTTTAGTATGTTTTTCCCCATAATATTACTCCTTCCGTTTAAAAAAGAATGCAGGGGTCTTGAGTACGATGGCTAAACCTTTCTAATTTATTGTCTTAATTCAGACCTCAATTTTGTAATATTTTGGGGGGAAATTTAGCATGATCATAAAACAGCCTTGTTTTCTGTCAAATTGCGAGGGTGTTGCAGATGCTAACACATTTGGTCTCCAATTGGCAGGTGGGAAATGCTCACAGCAAGTTGAGCTTAGCGGGGAAAATATCAATATCACTTACAAGCCTGATGGGACACACATAGCTGTTGGGAACAGGGTACTCATTATTTCTTTTATCACTTATTAATGCCTAAAATCAGCAACTGCGTCTTGCTTCTATCATCTTAAGTTTTAACTGCTTCTAGATATTTATGTAGTCAGAATGAGTGTGCAAACCCCGACGGTGTGTGATATTATTGGGTATGTTGTTGTTGTTGTTGTTGTTGTAGAATGAGTGTGCAGACACAGAAATTCCCTTTTTTTTTTGAGAAAGGTATAGTGATATTATAAAAACTTGGGAATACATATATGCTACATAAGTATAACTCTTCATCTCTTTCTATTGCATGTACTTATATCATTCATATTTTATGATGAGTTTTGTTGGTGAATAATGGAGTTCCCTATTATTTACGTATCACAGAAATCAATTTGGTGAATTATGTGGTGCAGGATGATGAGCTAACAATATTGGATGTTCGCAAGTTTAAGCCTATTCATAAGCGCAAGTTTAATTACGAGGTAGTCTCTCCCCCAACTAAGCTTAAGCCTATTTGTAAGCCCATGTAGTAGGTTATCAAAAGTTATTATAACTTGACTTGTGATGTGCTGGTATAAAGGCTATTGCGATTGGTCCATCTCCGTCTCTTACTGTTGGCATTTCCTTTGTGTTGCAAGTGTTTCAAGCTGAATCGAATTTCTCAGATGTGTTGCTGCAAGTTTTGACTCTGTGTTGTAGTATAACTAAGAGTCGGAGTATCTGCTGGACATTCTAGAAGAAGACTTGAAGTCACACAGCATCAATTTTTCTTCTTTTTAGGTCTCATCTTCTCTTCCCTCCAAGGGTACTTTATGTAGAAAAATCATGTAGGTGCATGTATTTGTCTCCTAACTTGCTGTTTTTGTGGTATGAATAAATTACCATGTCCTCTTAAATTTAGAGATGCTCTTCAAGCATGGGCAAATGCTTCTTCTTCTCAGGACAAGTCTTTAACTCTAATTTACTGAAGCTCATCATCTCTGTTCGTTTCGTGCTTGCTTCCTTTACCATGTAACGAGCCTTTTTTTCTTGAAGTAATTAGTTGCAAAGAGTAGTTGCTTGATGCATTGGGTCATATTCCTACTCGGTCAATTGGTGTGTTGTATTCCATATTGTTACACTTTTGTGAGTTCCCCAGAGTTCCAATTCTTTAACATTTTTGCCTCATCAGGTAAATGAGATTGCATGGAATATGAGTGGCGATATGTTCTTTCTTACAACTGGAAATGGTGAGTACAAATTAGTGAGATGGCTTTGCTGGCATTCTGCAAGAAAAAGCTTTAGTTGCCAATATTAACTCTTCTCAATAAAGTTTTCCTGCTTGTCATGCAGGAACTGTGGAAGTCTTATCTTATCCGACTCTACAACCTGTTGACACACTTATGGCTCACACAGCTGGTTGTTACTGCATTGCAATTGACCCACTAGGAAGGTGTGCCTGATACTTTGCAAGTAAATTTGCATGTTATCTTTGTGCTATGGTTTAAATGAAAATTAATGAGGTCTCAGACAACTCTAGTAGCTACTAATAGCACTATGATGTCAATTAGCCTTTTTTCGAAGGAGCATGCATATGGCTCGCACTATGATGTCAACAAGGCTCTTGTTGAAGGACCATGCGCATGATTTTCAGACCATGAGTTAGGAATTTTCCTCTAAACTAATTATACCGTCTTTTGATTCAATATTACACAGATATTTTGCTGTTGGAAGTGCTGATTCATTGGTCAGCCTTTGGGACATTAAGGACATGCTCTGTCTTCGAACATTTACGAAACTTGAGTAAGTTCTCCTCAAGTAAGCTATTCATCCTGATTATTACACAGGAGTTTCCGACAACAAGTGTCTGATTTTTGTTATTCAGGTGGCCAGTTAGGACAATAAGTTTCAATAACACAGGAGAGTACATTGCCTCTGCTAGTGAAGATTTGTTTATTGACATTGTATGTACTCGAGAACCAGTTATTGTCTCTTCTGCATAGTGATTCTCTTTTGACCTTCTCAGCAACTTAGCCATTATTTGCCACAGGCTAATGTCCAAACTGGACGGTCTGTTCACCAGATTCCATGTCGTGCTGCTATGAACAGTGTGGAATGGAATCCAAAATGCAACTTGCTCGCCTATGCTGGGGATGACAAAAATAAGTACCAGGCTGACGAAGGTGCACCCCGTTCCGGCTTAAGAAAGTTCTGACATTTATCCTTTTCCTTGAGGCTGATAATTTTGTTTCTTCCATGTAGGTGTGTTTCGCATATTTGGCTTTGAGAGTGCGTAGAGCAAGGAATTTATTTCTTTTTTTCTCTTCAAGGATTTAAGATGAAAGAGACGTCAGAGTACTGGAAGTGTTTCCAAATTATTAAATGATGTATTCCCAGTTCCAGTGAAAGTCTCTATTTAATGTAAGTAGGGATGGCAATGGGGCGGGGCGGGGCGGGTTAAAATAATTTTTAAAATTTTTAAAGCGGGGCGGGTTGTGGGTTTAATGCGGGTTCAATACGGGGTAACTTTGAATTTTATCTTTTTTGAAACAAAGCAATCATTTCAACTGCAATTTCATATTGTTCTTCACTAACACGAATACAATTTTGATTTAGAATTAACCAATTTGCATAAGTCTCACAAAAATAAAATTACAAAAGTCAATATATCGTATTAGTAATAGGAAATGATAGTAACCCATTTATTTTGAAAGATCATATACACAAAGGTAAAGATATTCTCTGTTATGACGCATTACAAGGAATGTCGGTGTATGAACATGTTTTTAGAAAATCAATGATTGATAGAGAAACAAAACACGAAGTTAGAGGGAAAAAAAATAAATAAATAAGCGGGGCGGGGCTGGTTGAAAACTGAAAAAATAATTATGCGGTTGACATTTTTGTCATCCCTAAATGTAAGAGAAAGAATAGGTCAAAATCCTCATATGTATTTTTGTTATCTGTATTTGCGCCTTATACTTGCTGTATTCCCAGATCTACCGATCATTAAGAAAAAGGATATTGTTGTATGACGAAATGTAAAAAAAAAAAAAAAAAAAAAAAAATNCAAAACCCCCGAATATTAAAAAAAAAGAAATTGTTTTATGACAAAAAAAAAAAAAAAAAAAAAAAAAAAAAAATATTATCCACAAGGTAGAAACTTCCTTTCATTTCTGTGAGCTTTGTGGATCTGCAAGCTCTTATTATTACAACAAGCACTCAACAGAGCTGGGCTCTTCTTTTGATCACTCTCACAAATTAATTTTGCCGTTCGACAGTGAGCATCTTACACTTTGTCATTGAAAAAGTTCATAAATATGTAGGGGGAGGCTGGTACTTTTTCTATTAAGAAATTAAGGGCGTAGTTTGTAACATGTTAAGTCGAGTAAAAAAAATTGTTATAACAACAGTACACCATCTGAGGCAGAACATGATGTCAAAGAGAAACATTCCTCTTAAAATGACCAACAAAAATACTTGGCCTTCCTTTAAATCAGAACTATTGTTGGGATTTTAAATGTATGGCAGAAATGAAGTACGTATACAACTATACATAGAGAGGGGACTAGGCCTTACCTCACAAAAGAGACCTATAGTTAGGATCTAACTTAGAAAGTCCTTTACAGTGAATGAACTAATGTTAGCATTAGATTATATAGTTAGGATCTAATGTTCTCTCTTGCAGATGGCTCATTTCCCTCAATAACATGTGCAGGCCTCTTTGAAGATAGTCAATTTCCTTATCAGCACAGTTAGATCAAAAATGAAAGAACCCTTGAGCTGGATCTCCTGTGTATCTCTGATTATGGTTACAGTTTTCCTGTCATGGAAGTCAAATTCAACCAAAAACATTCCCAGAAGCTCCTACAGTAGCATACGTTCAGCAGCCTCTTCGTTTGACCCACTGCTAGGCTAGCTAGTTAGTAGCACCCTTCCTTGTTATATGCACAATTAAGTTATTGTGAAGGGCTGAAGGCCAATCAGTTCTTGCAAGTAATGCTTTCGGATTCTTTTTCCAGACACGGGGACTTCTCAATCTACATTTGCAGAAACCTTGCTGGGGAATGGGGAGTATGCATCTATCCATCCCCCTGAAAAAAAACTAGAAACAAGCAAAGGTAGTTAGATATCACAATTTGCTCTAAATCATAAACCTGGAGGAGGGGTATTGGTACCTAAAATTAGCTGAAATATGAAAGGTAGGTGACTTTTTCCAACCAAAAGTTAATGGAAAGAATAAATTTTTTACCATTTCTATTTTCTGCCCGAGCAAAGAGCAACTTTTCTAGAATCCAAATTGCTGATTTAAGCGCAGAGGACGAGCCTAGAAGCTGGGAACACCAATCCTGTGAAACAAATAAGACAAATGGTTACTACATATTGAGATAACCAAGTTAAAGGCTTCCATTTGATCTCCACGCTAGAGCTCTTCATTTTCTTCCCAATCTGTGGTTCTTTTGACAGATCAAAACTCGCCCCTTTCATTCTCAATTCTTGAATGCACCTCGTCAGTGCTCTACCATCCCCTCTCTCCCTTTGCAACTGTTTCGACACTTTCCAAAACCTGTAAAGTTTCAACTGTACCAAAAACACAATAAAAAATGAAGTGCAAACTGATAGCACTGATGGGATCCACCATTTGTGGCACGCCACATTATTATGATGGTTGTTGTCTTCTGAAATGGATGTGAATAAAATTGTAAAGAAAAGTGCATGAAATATAAAGAAGAAACAACAAAGTTGAAATATTTCTCTTCGAATGCTGTCCATTCGGGTCTCTTTGGCCGCAATTCTGCGGCCAGAGAGATCCTCTTCTCTTTGCCAAAGCTTGAGAAGTAAGAGATGACCTGGGCTTTTTGAGATTTCCATTAATGGGTGATGTTGAATTGCACAGACAAGTTTATTTTGATGCTCTTCGTCTACTGGGATTTCGACAATAACATGGCATTCCTTTGTTTCTGCCATTTGATGGAAAATGAAATTAATTGAAACAGTAATTAAATAACACTAGCAATGAGAAAAATAAAGAAAGCTTTCAGAATGATCTGTGAGCAAATAGATAAATTAGAGAGCTTTGAGCAAATTGCAGTTAGAGCGCAAGAAGATTGTGATAAGTTTTGATGTCCGAAATAGAGGGAGATATCTACATATTTAAACTAAATGTGGAATATCTGAGGGTTGCAACGGTCACTTTTTTTGGTCAATCACTCATCGGTGGCAACCCCAACGGTCGGATCATGGGGAGATAAATGAAAATAAAACAGTATTTGAGGGTTTTTTTCAGGATTTAGCTATCAATGTGTAAAATTTAAACTTAATAAAACGGAAAATACCTAAAAATGTCACTCAACTTTCAGAAAAGGACTACCCATATCATCCGTTAAAAATTTGCCCTTAATCCTTTTCTGAAAGTTGAGTGGCATTTTTAGGCCTTTTCCGTTAATAAAATAATCAATAGCTATGACATAATATATTTTTTAGCTTAAGTTATATGCACCGACGTTGTAAAAAGATATTTAAACAATCAAATAACTTATTAAGTAATTACACATAAATTTCTTGATAAGCATTAATTGATAATTTAATTGAAATAATAACTAATCTTGCTATCACATTTTAAAATTCCCATAAACTAACTTCAATCCATATAATTCGCTTATCGATGCCAATTTTGGTGGAAAGGTCAATTTGATTTTGAAGTAAATAGAATGTTTATTAATTGTAAACTTCAAATTTCTCATATCAAAATGATAGTAGAATATAACGTTTAAAAGTATAGTCAAAGAAAACTTTTTCTTACTTTCAAGAATCTAAATATGACAACCACTTCATGATAATAATAAAAAAAGCCTAATATACTACTCCCTCCGTTCCAATTTATGTGAACATGTTTGACTGGACGAAATTTAAGAAAATATGAATACTTTTAGAATTTGTAGTCCTAAACAAGTTAAAAAGGGGCCCATGATATTTGTGTGGTTATAAAAGCTTCTCATTAAGGGTAAAAATGTTAGTTTAAGCTAAATTATTTCTAAATTTAAAAAGAGGTCATTCTTTTTTGAACGGACTAAAAAGGAAATAGTCACATAAATTGAAACGGAGGAAGTAATAAAAAGTCTAATAAAAAAGTTTATTATTCTGAATGAGAAGGAAGTCACCAAGTTTGAACGGAACCATTAAAATAAATAATGCTGCCTCAAGATGATGTTATTTTGAGGTCAAAGTTATAAATAATTTAAGAAAAGAAAAAGGATGTAGTCAAAACTCAAAACTCGCTTGTACAAAATTCTAAGCCTACTGCTGAAGTGTTGCAACATATAATGTTCATAGTAATTAAAAGGCGGAATACTAAAAATAAATCCTAATTGGCATGGATTATTAGTTACAATTTAAATTATTTGTAATTTTAATTATCCTCTCAACTTGGCCTTTTGAGAGTCATTGCCCCTTGAACATTGATGTGGTAAAGAGTGTGGATGCGCTCTCTTTTAAGCGCGTGGGAGTGAAGAAAAATTGAAAATCAGCTTCCAAATAAGTTATTTTTTAACTTTTAATTGTCTCATATATAATAATTTATTTTGTTACAACTTTGTATTTCTTCTTGCTTCATCTTACACAATGTGGACTTTATTCTAACTTTTATTCTTTTATTTCTTCTAAGATATAATGTCTATTTGTTCCAACTGTATATTTTTTTTTTGTTTTTGGCCGAATTTGTAAAACGTTTGGTTGGAACTCTATCACTTTAGCCAAATAAAAAACTTTTAGCAAAAATAATAGAGTATCAGTTGTGTATATTTTCTGTTTTTTTCTTTATATATAATATTTATTTATTTTAATTGTGTATTTTTATTTTCGAGTCAAACCAATAAAAAATTTTTGCTATAGCTCCATTATTTTTTTTACCAAATAAAAAAAGTATAGCCAAAATAATGACCTTGCTATTGTACACTGTTTTTATTTCTTCTTTTGATGCAATGATTATTTATTTCAACTGTGTATTTTTACTTTTTCAGGTTAAATCTATTAAAAATAATATTTTTAAAGTACCATAATTTAGAGATATATAAAAGTTGTATTCAAAATAATAAATTTCAAATTATGTATTTTTAATAACTTTTTAGATGCCTTGAATATGTATTTCAATTGTATAAATTTTTATTTTCAGGTCAAATTCAAAAAAGAATAAGTAAAACTTTATTACTCTTGTCCAAATAAAAAAAAATAGCAAAAATAATGTAGTTCTAGCCAAGTTTTATTAAATTTTATTTGAAAAAAATTACTAAAAAGTAACATACTTAAAAAGGTAAAAATATATTTTATTTTTCAAAAAATGTCACATAGACAAAATAATTCATGGGCAGGCGAGTGCATGCCACTTTCCTGGGATGAGATCATCCAAAGGGGTAATAACTATCGAATAACCAAGTATATAGAGCTAATTAAGACCATAAATAGTTCAACGATGTAACCAATAATCGGCGACAAGTTTAGAGGATTTTAAGATATTTTACCTAATTTAAATGGACCATGATAGAAAGTTTGAGTACATAGAAATAACAACTTGAAGGAGAATTGAAATGCAGAAAGCTAATGGGAAATATTTTGGTGATATGACAATGTTTACGCATAGAACCAGTTCTACTGTGGGGAATGTTTACCCGTAAAACGGTATATTTGAATTTATACGTGATTTTTTGACAAGTGAATTAATTTGATCTTGAGCTAATAGAAGAATTAGATAAATATGCAATACATAGCCTTGAGGTAGAGACGAAATAGCAAAAATAGAGCAAGGCTTGCGGGCACAACAACAATGAAATCAAAAAGCAAGAAGATAAAATTATAATAAGCTTTGAATAGAGTGTAGCGTAGGTTTTCCAGAAAATTCGTTTCGCTTACAATGATAATAGAACTTACTATTTATAACTGTACCTAGGGAACAAGGTCCTAGGATCAAGCCCTTCTTTTGTCAATTAAAAGGGTCATTGAAGAATTGTAACGGCAGACATGAATGCCATATTCTTTGTAACGGGAAGTGTACTAATGGTGCAGAATATTTTTTATTAAATGCTACGGGGGAAAGGCATTTACTTCATCTTTATGAGTATCATTCTCTCCGGTATCAAATGAGATCGTTGCCTTCGGTTACAACTATATTGTGCCTCCACGTGTCACTTCCTCATGCGATCATTTAATATAACAAATTTTGCCATATACAAATAGTCCTCCTTCTTTCCGGTGGCATAACTTTATGTCACCGGGAAGTTGGTAGAAATATTCTTTTTGGCGGGAATTTTAGTGACCCCCTTTGAAAAGTTTCTGACGGTTGATTAGACGCACGTCTCTCCGCATTTAATGCCCCAAACACGCGTCATCCCATGATTCAGCATGACTTTTGCGGCTATCGAGGTAATTATGACCACGAGTTAAGCCACCGAAACCTTTACTTATACACATCAACCTCCTTTACTCACACCTCATAATTCTCCAAACTCTCTTTAAACTTGTACTCTGTTCTTCAATCTTTTTTTAGTTTTCTTCGTAAAAGAAAAGTTTTTCCTTCTTCTCTAACATAGAATGACTTCTTCTTCTAAAAACCTTAGTTTCTCAAAGAACAAAACCAAAGCCGATGAAGTTGCTCATCCTACAGTGAGCACCATCATCCCCAAAAGTCTCGTCACAACTAAAGACTTCTAAGAGAAATTTCCTTCTGCTAACCCTCGTACATAGGCCGTTGGCAGATACCCTTCTTCCATCTGTCCTTCCAATATTCCTGATGTGAAGGAATATTGCCATTTCTAGGATTTAAACATTATCGCTCCTGATCTGGCGGAGCGGGTAACATTACCCGAGAAGGGTTTTACGTATTTCTATATGTAAGCCTTCACTTTGGGGGCGTTTTCTCTTAGTGGAGAGATTGACTCCGTCATTGTGGAGTTCTGCATCCACTACTAGTTGTGTTTGGCACAAATAAGTCCTTTTGTGTGGAGGACGATTGCTTGTCTTCAGCGCATGTGCCAAGAAACGGGAGAGGAGTTATCCTTAGCTCGAGTGATGAACCTCTATTCCCCAAAAATATTCTATGGGGGAATGATTAACTTTAGTAATCGAGGCCATCATGCACTGATATCCATCATGGATGATTATAATGACTGTGGGTGGATGGGACGGGTTTTTTCAGTCACCATCAGTGACATCATCCCGGCCTCGGCTCCGTCTTTCCCGAAATTATGGAATCGCACTCGTAAGTATATTATCGCTTTCTTCTTCTTATGTTAAAGAGCATTCCTCATCATTATTAACTTTTCTTCGTTTACATGCCTCAGCGACTTGGTGGGTTCCCCCAGGGTTGAGGGCTTGGACCAATGGATTCAGAAAATTTTG
This sequence comes from Nicotiana undulata, assembly GCA_005239495.1. Classification (NCBI taxonomy): domain Eukaryota; kingdom Viridiplantae; phylum Streptophyta; class Magnoliopsida; order Solanales; family Solanaceae; genus Nicotiana; species Nicotiana undulata. Next base: position 51,352 of record ML279536.1, read on the forward strand.
GATGTTACTATGCCCGAAACCTGCACGTGGAAAGAGCTTCCCTGAAATACGGGTGGAAGGCCCAAGATCATAGTAAATTGAACTCATCTTGTCTTTAACTTTTCTCATGAGAAAGTTGTTTGATTCTTCTTTCCTGTTGAATATAGGTCTACCCCAGGGCTCAGTTGTCGTCCCCGACGAGGACATTTTGGCTGATCCTGTTGATGCGGCAAGGCTACTGCAGAAGGCCTTTTCACAGACATGCGTCTCCGGGCCTACTTCTAGTGCGAGTGCTTCCTTTCGGAGTTCCCCGCCGGAGAACAAACAATAAAAAATAAGGCGTTCCTTTGTGGCTGAGGGAAAGAATAAGAGGGCGAAGAATGCTGCCCCCTAGTCTTCTCTGGAAATCGTGGTGACGAGCCCTCTGACCAGGCTAGCCATAGATACCGTGATGATTGACGATGATAGAGAAGCCAGTGAGGAGGGGGATTCTCTATACAGAAGATGACGACCTTCCTTAATTTAATAGATTGTTCAATCTGTTAAGTTAGTTACACCAACCGAGGACGATGCCTCGACGCTCTGGGGGAGTTTGAGATGGTGGAAAATGTCAACTCCCGTTTTTGGATCCCAGTCGATGCGCCCGGTATAGTGGGGCTAAGTACCGAGTCCCTGTCGTCTTCGGTTGACGAGCAACCAACAACCAACACTGTGTTTGCCGCAATAGCTTCTCACCCTTCAACGCCACCAACTTCATCTTCTTCTTCACCAACTCTTCTATCAACAACTGCTACATCATCTCCACCGGCCACATCTTTCCGAGAAGAGGATGTTTCTCTCCCTTAGTCCCCAGTTCATGGGAATTTGGGGCAAAATTATGCTACCCCCTCAGAAGATACCAAAGGACGAGAAGCGTTACTCTCTCGGTCTCGAACTACCAGATGCAATTTGATGTCCCATTCGATGGAACTTGCTAACTATCTAAAGCCTTTGGGCCTTGGCTTCAGGAAAAGATTGGGAAAGATACAAGTTCTCTCTAGCGAATGCGTTGAATAATGTTATGCACAACGTCGCAACGGTATACTCTTCACTTCCTTTATTATTTCTTCTATCTTTGATTTAGTAGTATTTTGAGTTTGGCTTTCTTTTTTTGCAGGCCAATTTCCTTGCTTCCGAGGGCCTCCAAAGGTTGATTCGGGAAAAAGAAGAACTTACCTCCGAGAGGGATCAACTTTTGGCCGAGTGAGACCAAACTGCTGCTCCCCTATTAGATTTGGAGGCCAAAGATGCTGAAGCTGTCGTGTTAGAGGCTCGTTTGCAGCAAAGCGAGCAAGAAATAGAGAACTTTATCCAATAACTCGCCCTACTGAGGGTTCAATTTGAAGAGGCTAGGGCCAAATGGACTAAAATCCATAGTGTCGTTCTTTTTGCATCCGATCGCGAGGCTTCCTCCGGTGAAAGATTGACTAATTGGAGGCACCCTTGAACTCCAAAACTGAAGAGCTTGTTGTTGCCGGGGCAAACTATGTACAATTGGAGGAGAAGTATAAGAAGACCATTGAGCATAATAGACTTTTCAGCTCTACTATCCGTGAACTCGGCGTTAGTCTTAAGATCATTAGATCTGCTCGAGATTGACCAACTTAAAAGAAGATATCAAGCGCCGAGCGTCTTGCCTCGCTGTTGAAAAAGCATATGTTATGTACAACATGAGGAGAAAAACCTAGGAAGAGGCTAAAGCGGGTGTCATTGACTTTGATGCCGAAATCTCTAAAGCCCGCGAGCTTAGAGTCAGCTGCTAAGAGGGGTCTCCCGGCCAAGCCTGATGCTTTCGAATCTTCTGGTTCCAGTTCCGAATCCTCAAGAGCTAAAGAAGAACCGGAAGGCCAAGATGTTGAGGGCCAAAATAATGAGGGTCAAGATATCTAGCCGGTGCGGATCTAACCACTTCCCCTAGGGGTGCGTATGCTTCTCTTCCTCCAGGTTCCAGAGGTGCAACAACTTAGCTTTTTATTTTTTCCCCAACTTTTGTACTTGTGTCCTTTTGGCACATTCATTGTGAATAAAAACATCTTTTGCTCAAGTATTGCATGAGTCTTTTTGCGTTCTTTTGTTTGAATATTTATGAAAGTTTTAATCTTTGCGTTCTTTCTTGCTTAAGTGTTTTGCACAAGTTTTATTGTTACGTCTGATTATGCAAGGCTTTGGGTGTATTTTTTCCTGAAAACATTTGGATTTCGGGCACAAGCTCTTCTGAAATCAACCCTTTATCATGAGGGTTTTCATAAGAGAGGGCCCTCTTATGTTTACGAAGCTCTTGAAGAAGACGTCTCCTGTTCATTACGAACTCCGACTAATGATCGTCTAAGGTAGTGATTTCAATGTCGGAGTTCAATAGTGCATCTAAGAGCCCGCCTCAGTTAGCTGCCCTGCAAAAGGTCCGTAACTTTCAATAATTCTTTTCCTTGTTGATGTTTTAGCTCATGATAATTGTTGGTTTGAAGACAAACAATTATTTACTACATAGCAATCGTGATGTATGTTTCGTTTGTGTGATAATCTTTGATATGAATTATATGTTCTACACTTGTGTTATTTAAACAAGAATGATATGTTTAGGACCAATATGTGATATTTTAGTTATTAGATAATTTATTAAACAGTGTGATAATTAGGATTAACCATAGCCGTCCTATTTTAATATTTCGTAAAAGTAGAATTTTGTTGTGATATGGACTAAAAGGTGAAGTTGGAAAGCTTAGAAGTTAGGAAGATGATTTTCGATGGGCATTCTGTCTTTCAGACGCACTGGAAGTTGCCTTCTTGACTAAGACCAAGATTAAGTATTATGTATGGCTTACTTGATATCCTATACTAGGTTTCCTAGCTTTCCATACTTACGGATGATGCTCAAGTTTTAGTTTGGTAGTTTATTTTCCAGTTTACAACTTAGAATTTATGTGCAGAAGTTTGTTCCAATTCTTTTGCAATGTATGGTAGAAACTTGTCTATCTTTAGATATCTTTTCTATAGATTTGGTTAAATGTCCATTATTAAGTGAATATTTGCTCTACCTTGTGTTCTGTAACATCTATATATCTTGCCCATAGGACTCCAATAAAAAAAAAGTGAAACTAATTTAGTAGAGTACGTTTAAAACTTTTCTAGCCACATAAAAAAAATCTGTTGTTAAACCATATGGTAAGACCTTTTGCATATGGCCAAACATTAGTCGAAGTATTATTATTGTCACGACCCAAATTCTCACCCTTTAGGTCGTGATTGTGTCTAACGTTGAACCCGCTAGGCCAGCCAACGTATAACTTGCAATAGCAATTTAAATCCATTTAATACGGAATAAAACGCTAACTCATCAACTTCAACCAATTTCTATCACATTCTGAGATAATAGTGGGGCAACTGTTCAACCCAAAATCGATTACATGTTTTTCCTTCTTTCATATTCCCAACAGAATTCCCTCAAGCGTTGCTAATAAAAATAACGAAACTTAAAATGCGAAAAGTAAGAACATAACAATCATGAAATAACGTAAACTCCCAAAACCGGGGTGTCACAATCTCACGGACTAACTACTAGAATACTAAGTACAAGTCTGGAATGANCGGGATCTACGGACGCCAGTGTATACCTCGAAGCTCTAATGTGGACTGAAGGTATCTCCCTCAGAACGCTCCACGGGGTCCGGTAGCAGGGTCTGCACAACACAAGGAAGTGCAGTGTAGTATCAGTACAACCGACCCCATGTATTGAGTAAGTGCCGAGCCTAACCTCGGCCGAAGTAGTGACGAGGCTAGACTTGACATTACGATAACATGTCCTATTCTACAGCAGGTAACAGGAAATAACACAAGGCAGGAGATAAACTGGCAAGTAGGGGGTACGGGAGCAGAAAAGGGGGGCAAGTGAAATAAAGCAGTCACATCGACAGATAGAAGTGATCCCGAGAAACAATCCAGCCTAATCGACAATGAAACAATATAAATGTCAGAAAAGTAAACAATGGCACGACATCACCCTTCGTGCTTTTACTCTCTTCCTCACAATGCAATGTACAATGAATTATGGCACGGCATTTCCTTCGTGCTTATAATCAATAAAAGTCATGGCACGACATTTACCTTCGTGCTTATAGTAAATATGAATCATGGCACGGCATCACCCTTAGTGCTTTACACTCTTCCTCACTATGCAATAT